>JAJPUD010023136.1:7836-20412 GCA_023553655.1 Myrmecobius fasciatus | reverse complement strand
TGACTTACAGCTTGATTTTCTCTAGACACCTTGAAATTGGGTGCAGCCTGGGGGGAAGGAGTGCTATACCAAACCTGGCCATCTACTGAGTTGCATATCTACTTTTTTCTTCTCTCTTCCAGAAGTCAATCCAAATACACAACCTTGTATCCAGATTCCTAGTCCTGTTTTCTTGAATCTGGTCCAATATATTCTATCTATTGCTTCCTAACTCTGGTTTTCTCTTGTACTCTTTTGCTCTCCAGTTCCTACAAATCACTTTTTCTCATAAGAAAAAACTCAATCAGCAGAATCTGACAAAGTGGACAGACCCTACCATGGTCTCAAGACTCAGAAAACGAATTTGCAGCTACTAGTCCCAATTTAGTCATTGCCTATTTGAGTGACCTTGAAAAAAAATTTTCCCTCTCAGTCTTACTTTCCTCATCTATAAAATGAGGGAGTTGGACTGGATGACCTCCACAGTCCCCTTATGCTATGACATTTCTCTGCCTCTACAATCCCAGATAACTTGACATTGACTCCAGGAAGTTCCTAAATCAATTATTCATCCCTTGGATTTTCATTAGGAGATTTTGTAATCATCTTAGAATACTAATAAAGATGAAGAAGAGTCTGCTCCCAAATGGTGTGTGGCAATCCTGTGCATGAGCAA
Organism: Myrmecobius fasciatus; assembly: GCA_023553655.1. NCBI lineage: Eukaryota > Metazoa > Chordata > Mammalia > Dasyuromorphia > Myrmecobiidae > Myrmecobius > Myrmecobius fasciatus. The sequence goes on along the minus strand of JAJPUD010023136.1, from coordinate 19,757 downwards.
TGTCTTTGTGTCTGACCAACTGGGTTTTTGGAGCACTCCTCAGCTGTTAATCTGGGGAACAGCAAGACAGTCACATTTGCCTAAAAAAGGTGTGTTTTTAACTTCCACTTGCCAAGTGAAATGGAGGCTCTAGAGAATACTCTGAGATCCAAATCCCACTTTTTTTTTTTTTTACAAATGAAGAAGTGAAGATCCATGGAGGAGAGATAACTTGTCAGAGGTCAAAGATTTGTACTCTTTTTACCTCTATATTCTATGATGGATTTGGACCGAATTTTCTTCTGTTGAGGGACTAAGAAAAAAGGCCAGAAGCAACCAAAGGACCAGTGCTGTGTAGCAGCTACAATAAGCACAATTAAGTTCAAAATCCTAACATGAAAATTAAAAACAAAAAACCCCACCATAGAGACTTGTTTTCAAACATTTTTTTTAATGGAAGTCTTTGGATAAAAATTGAAGATAAGGGTGAAAGCAAGTCACTTAGATTATTTCCAGGACCTTTTTAAATGCTGACATAAAGGATGTCATACCACTCTACCCCCTCAACCTGAATTTATCAGAGATGGAACTCTGGAGAGGGGAAAGAAGGGTCAAGTTATAGGAAGTATGGCAGGGCTTGTTCCTAAGTGAAAATTCCTTAGATGTTCCTAAGGGGATAGCTAATTTCTTCTGTATCAGAAACAGCCACAGTGATAAGATGAATAAGACAAAGATTTATAAGTCCCTTGTCTGCTTCCCCATTGTGCTGTCTAGTGCTGTCAGCCAACAAACATTCATTAAGCACTTACTATGTACTGGCATTCTGCTAAGCATTAGAGATACAAAGAAAGGAGACAGACAGAGACATACAGAGAGAGGGAGGAAGAGGGAGAGGGAAAAGGAAAAGAAAAGGGAGAGAGAAAGAAACTGGATTCCATTCTCTATTTTGTTTGACTCCAAAATTTCAATCTTTAACAAAAGGACACTGAGGAAGACTAAGAAGTTTCAATTTTGCATTCAGAAGTTGCCTCTGCAGTTATGGATTTCTAAGCCTAATTTTGAGGGAATATTTATACAATTTGAGAGAGCACTAAGAATAGAAGGTCAATTCCAAAAAAAGGAAAAATCCACATAATTGTTTGAGGGAAATATCCATTTCTCACCATCTCTTAGTCATCAGGCTTTTATCAATCACAAGTGTTTAGTCAGTGAGTAGGCAACAGAATGCTGGAACTTTTCTGGGACTTTCCACCAGCATGTTCCCAATATTAGGCTCAAAAGAACAAAGTAAAAAAGGAAACTGGTTTTCTGGAGCACAACTTTCAGGGTACATTCATAGAAATGGGTTGAAGGAGGTGTGATGGGATTGGGGTGTGGTTAGTGTAGCAAGTTTTTATCTCTATCCCTAAAACAGGTTAATAAAGACCTAAATGACAAACTACACATCTATAGAGTATAACTCAGTCATAAATCATTTAAAAGCAATATAATCATCAATACATGGATATCATCATCAATATATAATGGTTTAATTAGCCTTTAATTAATTCTAATCTACATAATTCATATTCTAACAATTAAGCTTAATTCTAATCTATTTACTTATAGGTAATCACTGATACCCATAAATCACAATGAAATTAGTAAATATTGATCAAATTGATTAGGTGTATCAAAATTATCCTCACAAGTGTCACAAATTAGCTCTGTAACCTGGGGAAAGGGAATAAGCATTTACAGAATATCTAGACTGTGGAAAGTGCTTTTTACAAATATTATCTCATTTGATTCTTACAACAATACTGTATAATAGGTACTGTGGATGAGTTCCCTCAACCTTAGCAGTATGTTTTCTAGGGATGAACACATTGATAATGAAGTTGACACACACATTGCCAGAGCTATCTCGATGTTTAGGAGGCTTCTAAGGTAGTGAAGAGATATTAGACTGATTACCAAACTGAAGATCTACAGATCTGGTTTCATTGTTATGGACATGACAGGAAACTGAATTACTTCCCTTTGAACTGTTTTAGGAAGATTCTGAAAATCATCTGGCAGGATAAGGTACTAGACACTAATCTCCTTTCTTGAACTAGACTGTTGAGCATTCAAACTCTACTGCAAAGAGAGCATCTCCAATGGGCTAGCTACATTGTTCAAATGTCAAATGTATGCTTGCCAAAAAGACTATTTTAGGGAAAATTCACAAAAGTGATCAGTAAAAGTGATAGACTTTCTCAAAGTCTCTCTTAAGAACTTAAGAAATGATTGTATGACATGGGAGACACTAGCACAGAATTGCTCAGAATGCCATGCTTTAAAGTCATTAAAGATGATGTGCTCTATGAGCAAAGCAGAATTGAATCAGATCAAAAGAAATGCAAGATAAGAAAAGTTAAAGAAGCTACCCAAATGTTCATATGTACTATTTGTACCCAATCTGTGGTAGAGCATTCTGAGCTCATATTGATCAGATTAGCCACAATAGGACCTTCTGTAACTTAACTCCAATAAAGTGATGTTAATTTGGTCCTCTTTGAGAAGGAAAAACAACAACCATTGTTATTTCCTTTAAAGTTTCGAGACCCGAGGCAATCAGAAATTAAAACTACTTGCCTGAAATCACACAGCTAGTATGTGCCTAAAAGCCATATTTGAATTCTGGTCTTTGTGACTGCAGGTCCCGGGACAAAACTATCTCACTTGTTGGAACTTCAAGTGAAAGAAAGATGTTAGACTAAATATCCTTTAAGGCCCTTGTGACTCTAAAGTCAGTGAGGAATCCTTTCACATATTATTTCAGTCAGTCAATAAACATTTATTAAATACCTACTGTGTATGCAACCACTATGAAAGCAAAACACATAGGAAAAATTCTCAAAAATTAGTAATGCCTCTCAGGTGCTTTCTTTGTCATTTACACTGAACAATTCTGGTTTTCTGTATCGGCTGAAGGAAGAAAAGAAACTTGGACTGCACTCTCTCTGTCTTATCTGTGTCTGGGGGAGTTTGAGGGAGGGGGTCTTTCTATATCTGTCTTTCTATCTCTATCTCTCACCTCTGCTGTCTCTCTCTCTCTCTCTCTCTCTCTCTCTCTGGTCCATCTGTCTGTCATTGAAAATGGAAAGGAGTCCACTACAGCATACATGGGGAACGTGCAGCAAGTTTACCATGTAAAGTTGCCATAGCAACATAGACCACTCATGAAAATAGAGATGGATAGATGAGTGAGCCCTGAAAAATCTTCCTCCATTCTTCCTCCCAGTACATCCTCCCCCCATCCCTACCTCACCACCTTCATTCTAGCCAGTGCATTGAGCTGAGTATCCTTTACACAGTGTCCTGAATTATAATACCAGGCAAGAAGATAGAGTTTTCTTTTATCTGTACCCAGGGGAATAAAATCTCACAATTGTTAGCAATGAGTGATTGAAGATATTCATTATTAATTCCAGTAAAAGAATGTATCTTTTCTTATAGGAATTGTCCTGTAACTGATCCCAACTTAACTACCCAAACTCTACTTCTCAGCCCCCTCCACACACACAGACATACACTCTCTAGAAGTGATAAGGTGAGAGGTAGTTTTGATTTGCCTTTTAAATTCTTCTTCTAGTTATAGAAATATACATTTCCTAGGAGATATTATCCAATGATTAATTGGCTCCCATTAAATTTCTCATAGCTCCCACCTCCCTTTCTGTCTCAAAAGTTAACCCATTATCTGCCTACAATAAAGGATGTGAAATTTTGATTTGAAAAAAAAAGATACACTTCCAAACTCTCAAAGAGACAATGATTCAATTCAATTTAGCACATTTTTGTTAAGTATTTAATATGTCAAGGGTTCTGCTTGAGGCACTGGGAGACATGCCCTTATAATTAAAATCATTTCTGTTTCAGTTATAACCCACTCTTTATGACCCCATTTGGGGTTTTCTTGGCACAGATACTGGAGGGCTTTGCTATTTCTTTCTGTTGGGGTGAATGAGCCATGTTCCTGGTAACAGCCCCATATCTTAGTGGACTCCAGTGAGGAAGGAGCAAGCTGACTCTGTAGAATTATCATATATTGAATTACCTTATACAGACAGAGCTTTCCTGTATTGATGCCCAGTGTTATCTTATACAATCTGAACGTTAAGCTATAGGTATCAACTCTCAAGGTTCTTTTATATAAACAGGTTGATCATGACCACCAGCTGATTTATTAATATACACAAATAGCATAGTTAGCTCATCTTGCTCTATTTTCTATCCCATAAAAGATTCCACCTCTCCATTTGTTAATTGTGAATTCATTAGGAACTTTATCCTCTTGCTAAGCATCATAATAAAGCTTTGCCCCTTGGCCTGGAAATGGTTTGAGTCTATGTATTCATTCTAGATAACTGCCCACTTTCATTATTTGTTGGACCTCAGCACTCCTCCAACTTATTTTACAGAAGAGAAAACAAGTAAACAAGGTTAAGTGACTTGACCAGGATCACACAGCTAGGAGTGTTAGAAGCCACTTTTGACCTCGGGAAGAAATCTTCCTGACTCCAGGCTCCATACTTTATCAATTGCACCATCAAACTGCCCAATTAAAAATAATAATAATTAGCAATTTGATGGTATCTTGTCACAAAACATTTTCCTCAATATGTCCTAAAAGTTCATAGGATTATATATATTTGAATAGCTCTTCAGGGCCAGACTTATCCTTTTATAAATTAGGTAACTGAAGTCAGAGAAGTTAAATAACTTGGGCAGAGAATGTCAATACCAACATCACATATCCATCAGGCACCTGAGGTAAGATTTAACATTGGTCTTCCTGACTCCAACTCCAATGCCCTACCCACTATGCCATCCTGCTTCATAAAATAATCTATAGAGAGAAAATCTCAGTCAGAAAGACCTAGATTCAAATTTTGCCTCTGAGACTTAATGCTCTTGTGACACTGAACAAATGACTTAATCTCTCAGGATTCCAAGCATGGGACTATGCTAAGGTTGTGAGCTGGAGAACAGAGTGTGCAGCACCTCCCTTTCAGGGCAGCTGGTCAGCAGTTGGTGGTGGTGTTAATGGTGGAAGTGGAGATGTTTAGTCCCCTCCTGAAGAAGGCAAAGATAGTCTTCCTTAATAACAGATAGGGAATAGGGCTGGAAGCAGGGCTGGAAGTTCTGTTTCCCAAGGCTCTTGGTTCCATGTCTTGGGTTTTTTCTATCTGGGTTTGAGAGAAGATTGTTGAGATGGTGATAATGGTTTGATTCAATTGTCATCTCTTCCTAAGGGCACCTTGCTACTTCTGACCAGTGTGATTTGTCTGCCTCATTGATACAGCTGATCATTGTAAATATATATTAATTGAAGTACCTTTTTCACAAATTTATAAAAAACTGCCATTCAAATAAGCTTGAAGGTTTGAAAAAGGGCATTATGCATATATTCTTATTGGATCTTCAAAACCCTATGAGGTAGATGTTATCTTCTCCCCATTTCACAGATGGTTTCTTTGAGGCTCATAGAGGTTAAGTGACTAAAGCAGAGTTTGAAACCATACCTTCCTAACTATACAAGTCCAACACTATTTGTTACACCAAAGTGTTTTTCAAATGTGACAGTGTTTCAGTAATGTCAGTTATTATAAAGGAAGAATCCTCAGGTCACTGGAAAAGGAGTCAGAAGCCCTGAGTTCAAGTTCTGACTTTGACACTATGTGTCTCAGGTAAGTTACTTTCCTTTTCAGAACTTCAATTTCCTCCTTTGTAAAAAATTTTAAAAATTAGATGAAAGGAGGTCTGAGCTGCCTTTTAGCTTTAATATTCTATAAATCTATTGAATGAGAGAATCATCAATGAGAGAGTCATCTGCAAGATCACCATCACCAATCAGTGGAACTACACCCAGAACACTTACTCCTTACTAATTGGTTAAACCAAATGATGGATCAAAAGATAGTTTGGCAACCATTCAACAATTCTCAAATGGATCTTCCATCTTATTATCCTTAGCATTTGGGAAAGAACACTGGGCTTGAAGTCAAGAAGACCTGAATTGAAATTCCACCAAAGATACTTATCTATATGACTTAAACAAGATTGTTAAAGTCTCTCAGCCTCTATTTCTTTCTTTATAAAATGGACATAATAATAGCCCCTATCTCATAGGACTAAGTGAAGCTCCAATAAGATCATACATACACAGCTTGTAAGTCTTATAAACTAGTAGTAGTGCTGGTGGTAGTAGTACTAATAATAGCAGAAGTAATAATAGTAGTGTAGCCGTAGTAGTGGTAGTAGTAGTAATGGTGATAATGGTGGTGGTGGTATTGATAGTAGTAGTAGTAGTAGTAATGGTGATGGTAGTAGCCATAGCAGCAGCAGCAGCAGCAGCAGTAGTAGTAGTAGTTGTAGTTGTAGTTGTAGTTGTAGTTATAGTAGTAGTAGTTGTAGGTATAGTAGTCAGTGATAATCATAGTCTTAGTAGTAGTAATATTTTGTGGTTTACTAGCTAGATTTCCTTCTTAAGGGCCATATTTTAAAGTAAAACAACTTTGATTCTCATTGACTGGCCATATCCCAGGACAAGTCTTATTTGGTCATTTTTTGGGTCCTGATCACTCAGACTGAATGTAAATAGCAGTAATTTCTGTTTTAGCCAGAAACAGACTCTTCCCATTCAAAATTTATTTAGATTTTTTTTTTTTTTTGGTGAAAGGAGATTCTTTACCTCAATTACTATCTAGCCATCTCCAGTTATCTTGATCTATATTTTGCCACTAGACCCAGATGGCTCTGGAGGGGAAAGTGAGGCAGGTGACCTTGCACAGCCCTCCCCCACTTAAGCCCAATGCACTTGCTTGTTATGCCATCACCTCCCTGATACCATGGTCCTCTTCAAGAATGAAGGACAAAAAACAGCAATAGTGGACCACCCAGGTTGCCCACTGGTAGCCTCCCTGCCTCCCACTTTGTGACAAACTCTACTTTTCTTCCCAACATAATTCCTTGATAGCATGGTCTATCCTTCTCTTCCCATCACATAATTCCTCAGCATTCATGAGGATTAACAAAAGAAAATAGGGTGTTCGCGTGCAACCAATGTGACCTAGTGGTTTATTCTTCTCCACTCCAGGGATTTTTCTATCTCAATATCCACTACTAGTCATTAGAATTAGAGCTGGAGACATATGAGCACATTCTTACTAGGCAATCCTCCTTTCTTAGTATTCATTCCTTATCTGTCAGCAGAAGCTTCTGTCATTACACTATTACCTAATGACCGACATGTTACAATTAATTAAATCCCAGCTTATCTTACTGTGAGGAGATGAGCCTCCTCTCTCTTTCTGCAAGAAAATTTCTGTAATTTTTACTATAGGCATAAAAGATTTTTCTTATGTAGAATTGTAGTATGAGGAAGAAGATCAAATGACTGTAGGTCACCAAGTCCATCAAAATCTCCAAAGAAAACCAAGAAACCAAAGAAAATAAGTTTTGAAGCTGCTAAATCAAGTCAAAACAAATTAAATTGCATCAATTAGTATTTGTTAATGCCTACTATGTGCCAGACATTGTGTCAAATGCTTGGTGGGTGGGAACTATTGCTGTTGTTATTGAACCATTTCACTCATGTCCATTTGAGGGTTTTCTTGGCATAAATGCTACATATGGTTTGCCATTTCTTTCTCCAGATTATTTTACAGAGGTGAAGCTAAGGATTAAATGGTTTGCTCAGATTCACAAATGAGTCTGATTCCAAGCCCAAAGTAAAAAGAAAAATATTCTCTGTCTTCAAGGAGACTAATGATCAAATGATACAGCAGAAAGTAAAACAAAACTATTAACCTTGACACCGAGCATTAAGAATATAAAGGAAAGTAGCATTGAAAGACTTCAGAACTCTGATCATATAGTGCCTAGTTATGAGCTCCAATGACTAGGTAAAGTATGCTTCCCTCTTCTTGGCAGACAGATCATAGCCCATGGATTTAATTATTATCTTTACATGAATGACTCCCAAATTTCTTGCTCTCAAGTTTGCTCTCTCTTACTTCTCTTGCTCTCTCTCTCATTCTCACTCTCACTCTCTCTTTCACTCATTCTCATTCTTAGATATTTCTTTCTCTGTGTCTCTGTCTCTTTAACTCAGAGAACGATCTCTGTCTTTTGTTAGACTCTATGTCTTTGTCTTTAAGTTTCTATCTCTCCTCTTCCTCCTCTTCCTCATCAACTCCTTGAATGGCATCTCTACCTGTATAACTAATGGGAACCTTATACTTAACATATATAAAAGAGAACTTGTTATCTTTTCTTTACTACCCACCTCCTACCCTCCAAATATCTCTATTCCTATTCAGGATACAATCATCCTTCCCTTTGCCTTGCAACATTGGAGTCATCATTGATCCTTTCATCTCACGCTACTATTCATTTAATCATTTGCAAAATCCTGTTTCTTCTCCTTTGAAGCATCTCTTATATTTATCCCTTTCTCCCCATTCACAAACCAGTCGTCTCCTCTACTATAGTTCAATATTTCCTCACCTCCAGGCAACAAGATAAGACAGTGGATATAAAGCATTGGGCCTGCAGAAAGTCCTTGAGTTCAAAGCCAGCTTCAGACATTTACCAGCTGTGTATGTCATTTAACCTCAGTCTACCTCAATTTCTTCAACTGTAAAATGGAAATAGTAAATCCAATGCTTGTGTGAGAATCAAATGAGATATTTGTAAAGTTCTTTTCACAGTGCCTGGTATATAGTAGATGATTCATAAATCTTCTACCCTTTCTTCCATTTCCTCTTGCCTGGACTTTTGTCAATATATACTTAGGTCTCCAACTATCACTATCTCCCTCTCTCTGATCTGTCTTCTACACAGCCACTAACTTAATATTCCTAAATAACAGATCAAACCCTGTTACTCCCTTTGCTCAAAAATCTTCAATGGCTCCCTATTCTCTTTAGTATCAAATATAAACTCTGTTACCTGATATTTAAATCTCTTCAATTTCCAATTATCTTTCCAGACATAAAAAGTGTCTAAGACTTTGGGGACTCTTTGTAGTTAACATTACATTACTTCATACAAACTGTTTTCAAGCCAAATCCCCTCAATTCAGGACACTTAGTCCTAGAACAGGGTGAATTTTCTCTGTATTTTCAGAGTAAGAGATCATAGAGTCAAAAATAGGAGCTAGAAGAAACTAAACATGATACCATGCTTTCTTAAGTTTAGATCATTGACAAAATAATGTCAAGCCTCAATTTAGCATTTACCCATTCCTGAGATGTAAATGTTCATCCTGAAAATCTGACAACTGACTCTGGTCCTAGCTAGCTTTGCTTTTCTGTCAGTGTAACCCTGGACAAATCACTTCTTCTCACTGAAGTTTGGTTTTCTCATCAATAAAATGAAAGGATTGTACCATGTGATGGAGAAATTGTTAACAAAGTAGATTAAATTTAAAATGTGACCTGTGTATATTTGTGAGGAGAAGCCAGTTGCGAGGCATTTATCAACACACCCCTGGTAATGAGAGAAGAATAACTTATACAACAGTTGTGATATTTGATATATTTCTTTGGGAATAAAAGAGTCAAGACTTTGGATAATTCCTGTCCCAATGAATCAGTCAACCAACCAATGTTTATCAAGTGTCTACTGTTTTCCAGACATTGTGCAAGGCACTGGGAATATAAAAACTAACAATAGATAGATAGATGGATCAATTAATTGATTGATAGACAGATAGATGAATAAAAAAAACTATTCTTAAGGAGTTTAAATTCTGTAGAGGGAGAAAACATTTATATAAGTATATACAGAATAGATAGGAAAGAAAATTTAAACTAACAAGTATAGGGATCAGGAAAGGTTCCTTATAAAAGACAATGACTGAGATGCATGCCAGAAAAATGTGAGAAATTCTATGGAGGGAAAGATAAGATAAAGTGTATTTCAGACTGAGAATGACCAGGGCAAAAACAAGGTGACAGGAGATGAAGTCTTACATGCCAGGAAAACAGAAACTAGTTTGAATAGGTCCTAGAATGCAAGAAGAACAGTAATGCATACTCAAACTAGAAAGACTGGCTAGAAATAAGTTGCAAAAAAGAGAAGTTTATACTTTATCCTAAAAGCAAGAGGAAGCCATTGGAGTTTATTGAGTAAGGGACAGACATAACAGACCTGTAGCTGAGTAAAACCCAACCTAAGCAAGTCATTTAAACAGTCTACCTCAGTTTCTCCAACTGTAAAATGGGATAATAATAGCACCTAACTTGTGATTGTGAGGATCAAGAGATATTTGTAAAGCTCTTAGCACAGTGCCTGATATATATTAGGTGATTAATAAATGCTTTATTCTTCCTTTCCATTCCCTCTTGTCTGGAATATTGCCATTATGTAGCTGGAGCCTAACCTCCACTATATTTCCACTTTTCATGCCTCTTTGATAGGGAGAGGGAGCATTTCCTATTAGAGCATGGTCCCTCAAATTCCTTCAGTAAATCACAAATCCACTCAGTGACTTGGGCTATGAACAAAAATCAGCAAAGTGGCAAATAAAATCAGAAGGACAAATGTCTAAGAAAGAAAGAAAACCCTCAATACAATTTGCCTCATTATTAATTAAACCAAAAAGTACAGCTTGCTCCGGCTAAGTGTTTCAGAATTATTATCTGATTTGCTCAGAGAAACTCCTAGAAAGTCCCAGAGAGAAACTGTAAAAGAGATCTGAAAGATATCAGAAAAGGTTCTGTGGATTCCTAGAATCCTCTGACATTCTAATGAGCTAGAGAGACTTTAGCAATTATCTCATTTGAATCACTCATTTTATAGATGAAAAAACAGAGGTGCAGAGAGAAGTTAAGATTACTCAAATAAGTAGTATGTGGCAAATCTATGACTAAAATCCTGGTTTTCTGCTATTCAGTACCAGGCTCTTTTGTTCCTTTGTGATATCTGAAGGTAATATAAAGAAAGTCCTGATTGTCAGGAGTCAAGTGATTCTGAGTGATGAAGTGAGGCTCTGAGACATGCTCTGTCAAATCATTATCAATGTCAATTACAATCAGAGTCACCATGGAGTAAAGAAAGCAAGGGACAGGGAGAGAAGGGACCGAGGGAAAAGTTTAGGATAAGCCCTTGCTCATGGCAAGGATCAGGAGAGACTGGAGAATAAGGATGACTGGGAATAAAGAGAGTGTAAAGGCAAAAGGGATTTTGAAGTAGGGAATGGAAGGCATGTAATGGAGAGGGCTAGGTCTCAAAGGACCAGGCCTATAGTCAGGAAGACCTAAGTTCAAAACTGCCCTCAGATACTTCCTAGCTGTGTGACCCTGGGCAGTTTGCCTCAGTTTCCTCAACTGTAAAATGGACTGGAGAAGGAAATAACAAACCACTTCAGTATCTTTGCCAAGAAAACCCCAGATGAGATCATGAAGAACTGGACTGACCAATAACAACTCCCTGACTCCAAACCCAGAACCCTATCCACTGCACCTGGCCCCTCTCCTTTCTAGTTCTCTTTTATGTGTCATTATTATTATGTGCACATTCAAATATAAGCTCCTTCAGGGCTAGGGACTGTCTTGCTCAGTCTCAATACATAGTGTCTGGCACACAGTAAGCCCTTAAATATTCTGTCTATCTATCACTTTAAAGTTTACATACATTATATCATTCAATCCTCACAACAGCCTGGTAAGTAAAGGTATTATAAGAATAATGTTCATTTTACAAGTGAGGAAATTGAAATTCACAGAAGTTGTGATCTGGTCACAATGTCAGAGGTAAGCTTTGAATCCAGAGCTTTCCTGACTCCCAAGTACAGAACTCTGTTCCTTACAACACATTGTTTCTCAAGTGCCTCCGGAGAGAGGACCTTCCTCTCCCCATCCCGCCTCCAAGGTACATGCATTCCCTGTTAATTTCTTTTTTTTTTT
>JAJPUD010023135.1:0-14106 GCA_023553655.1 Myrmecobius fasciatus | reverse complement strand
AGATAGATAGATAGATAGATAGATAGATAGATAGATAGATAGATAGATAGACAGACATGAAGCCTTTCTTGTTTAGTTGGACTAACTAAGCAGATGTTCTGCAGGCAATATCAAGCAAGAATATCAGTGTGAGTCTTTCATTGCAATGTTAAAGCTAATTTGAAAAACAAAACAAAACAAAACATGACTTTGAATTTGATCAATGGTAACTGTTCCAAGGACAGCTCCCTTAATAGTTTAAGGAAGGGTTTGGGGATTAAAGGAAAAGTGAAAGTATGCTTTTAACAACAAATATTGATTCATGGGAATGGGTCTGTAAATACATAGCCAAACTATTAGGAACAATATGACTTTATATATAAGACGTGGCATAAAAAGTTCTATGTGACTTTCTTTGGAGGGGTGAAGATCATGAAATAAAAAAGAAAAAAAGTGACAAATTTTAGTTTATTTTTAAAAGTTGATGAGATTCCTATGCAGATAATTCTAGCATTCTCATTGGAATAAAAATGACTTTTTTTGGGTTTTCTCTAGTAAAATGTTAAGACACTATAAAATAATCATCCATTTCAAGAAGATGCACAGTGAAATTAAATACATTTTTCTCAACAGTGATACAAGAAAACAAAGGAAAACTTCAAAGTCTTTTTTTTTTCCAAATGGAAAGTAACTAAGGAGCTAGCACAGCTTTAAACATAGGTACTAAATCTTTGTCATAAGTAATAAGATATCATTTCCATTTTATCATTTAGTCTATAGTTCATTGTAAGAACTCTTCTTGTCTTCCTACATAGATAACCCAGACTTTCTCAGAATGGACATTTTGAGACATCTGTCGTCATCACATAGGACAAGCATAACAATGTTGCATTTCAATGTCTGTACAGTAAATATTTTGGGAAGAAACTATGTTGCTCAGAGAAAATGGATATACCATCTCACTCAATTTGAAACATGTGATTTTGAGAAAGGGGACCATTTGGGGGAAGGGAGACAGAGACAGAGAGAGAAACAGCAAGTGAACAAATTTTTGTTTGAAATTGATAAAATTATACAAAGCCAATAAATATTTCCTCCAGGAGAACTCATTGTTCAAAAATTTTTATAACTACATTTTAATATATTTGAGGGATTTTTTGGTAATCTTATTGTACCATATACATTCAAAAATTTTAGAGAAGGGAATCATAGACTTCATCAAACTGACAAATGAGTCTATAAAGGAAAGTAAATTAAGAACTCTTGCTTACTGCCAGCCCTTTTTGTAGTGACAAGAAACTGAAAACTGAATGGATGCCCGTCAATTGGAAAATGGCTGAATAAATTATGGCATAAGAATGTTATGGAATATTATTGTTCTGTAATAAGCAACCAGCAGGATGATTTCAGTGAGACCTGGAGAGACTTACATGAACTGAGGCTAAGAGAAATGAGCAGAACCAGGAGATCATTATACACGGCAACAAAAGATTATATGAAGATCAATTCTGATGTGGCTCTCTTCAGCAATGAGGTGATTCAGACCAGTTCCAATAGTCTTGTGATAAAGAAAGCCATCTACACCCAGAGAGAGAATTGTGGAAACTGAGTGTGGTTCATAACATAGCATTTTCACACTTTTTATTGTTGTTTGCTTGCATTTTATTTTCTTTCTCATTTTTTTCTGGTTTGATTTGATTTTTCTTGTGCAGCAAGAGAATCATATAAATATGTATGCATATATTGATTGGATTTAACATAGTTTTCTACCATTTTTAACACAAAAAAGAACTCCCGCTTACAGTAAGAATAGACAACAGTAGTATGGGACACAACAGTGATTTGGTCAAGAAAGTCTCAAGGTTAGATCCCTGGCTAGAATGAAGGGTGTGAAATGATGAGAAGAGGAAAAGAAGAGCCTTATCACATGGTCATAGAACTTAGAATCATTTCTCATAAAGGACATTTTTCTCTTGGTCAGAAAATTCTGATTTAGCATGCTTTCACTTAAGTATTCCCCTTAGTGGTTGAACTAATAATAATGTAAGGCAATATGGTGTTTGTGGATAGAGGACTGACCTTCAAGTCAGAAAGACATAGATTCAAATTGTGCTTCTGATATTCATTACCTATGTGACCATGATCAAGTTACCTGAATTTCTCAAAGCCTCAGAAAATTATTGCAGTCTGCACTGTGCATCAGTAGAAGGATCTGCCATAAGTTTGAAATAACAAATCCCTGATGAAGTGATAGAATTTTCCCACAGACATTGAGACTGTTTTCTCAAACCACAATACACAGGCAAGTTGATTTATCAGAAAAACTACTTCTCCCATGAGCATTCTAAGAATAATCCTAAGGAGTTTTCTAAGTGTTGTTACCCAATAGCCTTCATAAAGTAGATTTTCTTCCAATTCAAGCAACTAATTAACATTCATCTAATAATCAACTAACCAATTAATATACTAGTTTTTATAAAGGGAAATTTACAGAGAAGGTAAATAAAAGACTGAAGTACAACAAATCTCCCTAAATAAGTACTACAATTTCCCCTCTATATGCTCCCTTAGTAATGAGGGTCAATTACATCAAAATAGTGATATTGAATAATTAAATATATTAGATTTGTAAGTAGTGTGTACTCAATCACTGGAGGGAGAAAAGTAGAATCTGAATGATCATTTCTCAAGAATGCTAAGGAAGGTTTTCCTTCAAAAAATTAATTGGGTTCGTTGGTAAACACTAAGATTTTATATTTTTGAATGAGGCAGTCAGGATTTGTTTCAGTGAAATCACACATAATAAATAAAAGGCAGACTGAGATTTTGAAGTAATGAATTTTTGTCTTTGAAAGGTATATATTAGAGGAGTTACATGGGGCAGTGGATAGAGCACAGACCTTGGAGTTAACAGAACCTGAGTTCAAAACTAGTCATAAACACTTAACACTTACTATCTGTGGGACCCTAAGCAGGTCACTTAACTACAAATGCCTAAACAAAAAAAAAAGAAAGAAAAGACATATATGAATTATTATAATTATGTAGTGGATAGACTGATCAATGAGGATTGCATCATTGGAGAATACACACTGTAGTCTGTCAACAGTCGATCTATTTGGAGGTTTGATTTGTCTGCTGCCAAAATGTGTGATCAAGGAGCCCCTTCTATTTTAGGTTTAACTGAGTAAACTTTTGAATAGATGAGTTCTTTTTCAGAACAGTAAGCAAGGCAAGAATAGCTAAGATCCTCCTCCTTTTCAGGACGTTCTGGAAGTGTGACCATGAACTTTTGTATCATTTTATTTTTTTTTCAATTCTTATCTGATCTTAGGTGGGTATCAGATTAGTAACCAAGCATATTTCAATTCTTGAAAAGTCAAAAGAACCATATGAGCTTCAACAACTAGAGCTGTTAACAGAGTCTGCTTATAGTTGAAACAACTTAGCTCTATGAGAAGTTTGGCTAGGAGATTTTGAATAGCCAACATTCTATTTGACCTATACCAGCATGAAGAAAGCAGAAATACCTGTTAATTTTCCTAATGTGGCCTGATTTTGATATGAGAAAAATTAATGTCCTTGTGTAATCTAATCCATTCATTCCATTCAAAATGGAATTGTATGGTTGTGTGGTTTTACAAATATGTAAAGCTACAATCTCTGCACTTATGTATCTTTAAAACTGATGGGATTTAAAACAAGAGTTATAATATAAAAAATAGTACTTAATTTGAACCTAAAAAAATAGAAAGAATTTTAGATAAGCAGTGATGAGGTACGTGGTATTTTAGGACAAAAAGAGCCAATAAATTCAGGCAGAAAACATCCAGGAGCTTGGGAATGATAAGTAGTTGCCTGGACCACAGAATTCCGGAGAGGCAACACAATATCCTAGGAAGTACACTGGATTTAACTTTGAGAAATCCTACATTTGAATCCTTTCTTGGCTACTCAATGCCTGTTTCTTCATCTGTAAAATGAAGGGATTGGATCAAGTATTATCCAAGTTTCCTTTCAGTTATAGGCCATATGGTTCTTTCCAGGGTTGTATTTGAAGATAAGGCTGAAAAATGCGATTGGGACCAAACCATGTAGTGCCTTAAATGCTGTGTTATTTATGTGGTCTTTATTCTGTAAGTAATATAAATTCATTGATGTTCATTAGTGCCTGGACATTGAAATTTCCCAGGCATAAAGTATTAACAATGGCTAAATCTATCCACAACCTAAGTTTATTCAGAACAAGAAGGATGACATTTTTAAAAATGTAAACCAATCTGATGTCCAATTTTCTTAATACTTTGACAACTTGATCGACTGTGACTTGGAAGGGTAGAATTGAGCAGAACTCACCTGAAATACAGAAAGATCTCAGGTTCCCTCCTTCATTGTACCTTGTTTTTTACCTTCACCTGAGCATAAGTGTTTACTTTTAGTTGGATATATTTACATTGTAGGAGTATTTTAACCTTCAGGGAATTTAACTTCTCATCCATAATGCAGATAGTGGAACTTAATCCTCTACACACACACACACACACACACACACACACACACACACACACGTCTGTGCACACTTGCAATTTTCCTTTAACCTGGGATACATTTGGAACATGCATTAATTCTAGAGGGTAAAGATCATCAGAATGGAAAGTAAACCCACTTTCAAAAGTGTGACACAGACTGGCTTGATATTGGGCAGAGAGAGAAAGGATTAGTTGTCACTTATTTGAGGTCATTAGCAAAAGGAATTTGAAGGGGTTTAAAACTTACTCTTATATAATATGTGTCCTCAGTCCTCAATCTTTCTGTACTCCAGTGCAGAGTACTGTGTTTCACTATAAATACGTAGCTTACTGTTATATAATAAGTGCCCTCCGTCCCCAACTTCTCTGTTGAGAAGACTCTTTAAATACAGTATACTGTATTGCACTACAAATACTTCTTGGACTGATAATAACTTATTTTAAAATTCTTTTTTATTAAAGCTTTTTATTTTCAAAGCATATGCATGGATAATTTTCAACATTTACTCTTGCAAAACCTTGTGTTCCAATTTTTCCCCCTCCATTCTCCTTACTTCTTCCCCTAAATGGCAAGTAATCCAATATATGTTAAACATGTGCAATTCTTCTTTACCTGTTTCCACAAATATCATGCTGCACAAGAAAAGTTAGATCAAAAAGGAAAAAAAATGAAAAAAAATAACAAAATGCAAGCAAACAATGACAATAAAAGTGAAAATACTATGTGGTGATCCACACTCATTTCCCACAGTCCTCTCTCTGGGTGCAGATGGCTCTCTTCATCACAAGACCATTGGAACTGTCCTGAATCAACACACTGTTGAAAAGAGCCACATCCATCAGGATAGAGCATCATATAATCTTTTTGCTGTGTACAATGATCTCCTTTTGAAAAAAACTATTCTTGAAATTCTCCCCTCTTTTGCCATGAACCTTAGGACCTGAATGGATGGAAGGATTTCATCTATCTATCTATCTATCTATCTATCTATCTATCTATCTATCTATCTCCCTCCCTATCTATCATTTATCTATCATCTATCTATTCATTTATTTATCTGTTCCTTCAATTATTTATGTATTAATCTACATAGCTACTCTTTTATTACTATGTCTATATGTTCATATATGAGACACCTGTGCTTTGCCTCTGGGATTGGTGTGAGTTAAATCAAAGTGTACCTTAAATTGATGGTGTGCACAACTTAGAAGACTCTGTCTGGCTTCTTATTTAACATGTAAAGGTTTACCTGATACAAAGAATTCAGTTATAAACTAAATATCAGAATTATTAGGGGAGTTAACTTGTAATATAGACTCGTTACTATTTTAACTTGAACTTGCAGAAACTTTTAATTCACAAAAATGATTTGTTGTGAGATTTATGTATAAATAGGAACCTTTTTTTGGAGGGGAAGTTTGTTGAAAGACGAGAAAATTACCTCAATTGTATTTAAAGCAGAGTAAATGAGAGCCAAACTAGAAAAATCTCAGTCAATATTTTGCAAGTGTTTTGAGAAAAAAAAAAACTCTGATCCTGTTGTCCACTTTATTTAAAGCTTATGTCAATAGATAAATTGTGATTCTGTCAAGAGAAAAAATGGCATTTCTCTAAATTTCAGTACCTAGAAAAAGCCCGTTACCATCCTAGTTCCATCTCTGCTTCTTGGATACTTTTTATCCAGCCAGAAAAAGGACAAAGGAGCCCTGCAGGTGCTGATGGAGATTTAAGTATCCAGTAGTGAAGGAGGTCATGTCAGAAACAAAATCTTTCCAAGTCCCTATTACTTTCAAGGATGGGATTAGGAAGAATAGCACAATTGAAGGATTTTGTATGAGGAAATATGAAGTGAGTAACATAATGATTATGCTGGGCTATTTTGGCAGCAGCAGATAAAATCAATTGGATGGGAAAACAGCTAAAAATGGTCTCATTTAAAATAGATATAGTGGATTATTTTGAAATGAGAAAGAACAAAATTTTATTAATAATGCCTTTTCAGGAAAATGATCATCTATGAAATAAATGCCTAACTAGGCTTTTTTCTAAGTGTGTAGGTTAACACAATAAGTAAAGATAATGGGTGCAGAACCATCTTTCTCTTTTAATGTTAGGCTACTTATGGCAATATAGGGATGAAAAAAACATACTACTGGACTCATGTCAGAAGAGACATGGGTTTGCATGACAGCTTTGAAATTCACTTACAATGTCATGTGACCTTTCTAAGGTCTCAGTTTTTTCATCTTCAAAACAATAGATATTAATACTAATAAGGAAAGAGAGCAGCATATAGTGGATATAAGGCTTTTTTCTGCAGTCAAGAAGACTAATCAGATCTGGCCTCTGGCATATAACAATAACTATGTAAGCATCTGTAAATCATTTAACCTCTATGTGCTTTCAGACAGCTTTCTAAGACTAAAAGTCATAGCCAATTGGCTTGCTGATCTTCACTGGTAGTTTTTACTCTGGAATTCCCGATACTGAAATCATAAGTACAGAAATTCTTCCCATCTCTACCTCAAGCAAATAGCCAGAATGTTTACTTCCTAGGTATGATAGATTTATAAAATAAGGTTATTTCTTGACTATGCACTATGCATTGTCTGGGTGTGTTAAGTGTTTTGCAAACATTAAATTTTACAAACATTAATAATAACAATCACAATTAACATTTACATAGTCCTCTAAGGTTTGCAAAGTGCTTAACAATTATTGTCTCACTTTCTCCTTTCCATTTTATACTTGAGGAAACTGAAGAAGAAAGTGATTTACAAAGACTCATAAAGCTGTAAAGTATCTGAGGGCAGATTTAAACTCAGGTTTTCATTTTCATGACTCCAATTCCAGTATATTATTAATTGGTAGCTGTTATTTATTAGGAGCCAGAATGATTCAGTGAAATGAGCACAGGTACCAGAGTCAGGGACCCTGAGTTCACATTGTATTCCTGACACAATTCCCTGTCTTACCTTGTATAAATAATAAAAAAAAAAAATCTCCCTGTGCCTCCCTTTCCATTAGATAGATATAAATGAAGGTAATGGCCTAGATGGCCTCCAATGAATCACTTTTGGAAGTATGATCCTATAGCTTGATGACCGAAATGTAAAGTCTTTTTTCCATAACTGGAACATTCATTGCTTGTTTAATAGTTAGCTAGAATTCAGCTTAAAATAGTGGATGGAATTTATGCTAGCTACCAGATTAATTGAAGAATTATTTAAAGATTGCTATATACATTTATTTTGAGTTAAAATTTAAAAAAACCTCCCTTGGGGAAAGTTGCTGATGAAAATAGGGAGATTAATATAGAGTCACGTTAGCAGATACTGGAAATCTATAGTACAGTAACCTATGGTTTCCATTTTAAAATGTTGATTATAATGTCATGCTTCTAGTGCCTAAGCAAGCAGATATGGCTTCCCTGGAGTGTGCACATAGAGTGCTGCTCAAGTCACTGTTTTATTTGAAAGGACATTCTGTATGAAATTGCTGTCAGAACCCATGCTGTTCTATTAAGAGTGATTGGGCAACACCTGAAAATAATCTTTGTAGAAAGTACTGCATATCCAGATTGCATCTACCTACCAATCACGTGACCTGGTTCAGGCCTTCTGCATTGATAGAGGGATGCAATTGTGTTCAATTTGAGATAGCACATATTGGAAAGGGAGAGGACATAACAATGACAAGAGAGTTTTGTGTTTTTTCTCTCCATTAGAAAGAATACAAAAGAAGACATCTTATATATAATTTTCCTTCCAAAGTGATTCTGAAAAGAGATTTTATACATAATGGTATTTCACAGTGATTATGTTCTTTGTGGAGGATGAGGTTTCTCTGTCTGAAAATAGTATAGGTGAGCAGCAGAAAAGTTTTATACATGTAAAGGACAGTCAATATTAATTCTGTTATTGTTCTTATTTTTCAGAGCTATATTTAGGCTCTCCAATATGTCATGATGTCCATGTTGTTCTAAAATTCATCTTACATGTTACAAAGAGGGAGGGATTCTTCAGACATTTTCTTAAAATAAACATCTCAAAACCTGTAAATTTCCTATGTTGTTGATTATATATATATATGTATATATGTATGTATATATATATATATACACATGTGTATATATATATATATATATACATACATATATATACACACATATCCAGCATGTACAATAAATTTAAGTACTCAATTAGCTTTACTATCATGTGAGGAGCTTTAAGGTTATAGCTATTGAAAGGAAGTCACCAATATAGTTTTTATCCCTATCCAATGGATGACTATTAGCATCTCCAGCAAATGATCTCTCGTGATTTCCTCCTATTCTAAACAGTCTTAGGATCATCCCTGATTTGGATATTCTTTACTGTGGGATAACAAGAATCAAGATTCCAAAAATTTTTGACAAATTACAATTATAGGCCAAATCTAAATAAGGGAAAATTTTTAAAAAGATAAATGTAAAGTCTTAAGTTCAAAAAATCAACTTATATAAACACATGATTGGGCAAATAGAAATAAATACAATTTTACCATATTTCAAGCTCAAAATGAGTCAACTTTGTGTGACAGAACTGCTAAAAAAAGAAAAAGAAAGTAAAAACTAAGATAATCTTATTTTATATTAAGTGTGAAAGTATGGTAGATAGTATAAATAGGTAAAAGTAATTTTTTTAAAAAATAAAAAAAATTAGGAATATTGACTCTATAGTTGAAAACCCTCAAAAGAATATCATATTATTGTCTTGGATTTTTTTTGGTGTGTGGAAGAGTGGAATTTTAGTGGTGGTGATGAAATAGGAACCAATAAATTTTTTCCCATTTTGTAGATGTGAGAATTGCTCCCAGACATTGAGAGGTAGTAAATTGTCAATGCTTATATTAAGGTGGAACTTGAATCTTGCAAAAAGTCTTCACAATTCCAAATTTGGTCCTCTAAACACTAAGTCAAGCTATCTCTTTTGGCATGAGATTAAATAGTAATCATTCCTTTCAAACTTCTTCTGTCTTCATTGTCCCTTTCCTTTCAAGACACTCTTTATTTTCAATATTTGGGGAAGGTCTCTTAATTTCTGGAGGAATTTGAGTCATTGCTTTTTACAACCCAGATATGCTTTTTAAGGATTAGTCAAAAAACAAAACAAAATAAATACCACTGTTTTCTTTATAGGCACATCCCTCCCAAATTTGCAGATATTGATTCCTTTGTTCTGGTCTAAGTTTTCAGCTGATAATGGAATTTTTTATTTTCTTTAGCATTCCTGAGCCCATTTTAATTACCATATCCTGTATTCCATTTTCCCAACCTTGAATTTGACTTTCCTCTATTTTTTTCTATGTTATCTTTGTCTCAGAAACTTGATTGAATCCTTCTTATAGATTCATAGAAAATACATGTATTTACATATTATATATAGAATGTGTGTATTCACACAAATGCATGTAGATTTTTTTATGTATACATATATGCAAGTGTAGGTAGAGAGATACAAATAAATGTACCTTTATAAGGTATATTACAGAGTTTTACATGATTGAAAATTGTATTTGGAATGTATGCCATTACTAATAAAATTAATTCCAAATCTATCTTCTAGGGGAAAGCAAATGTCAAGACTTAATTCTTTGAAATGAGATGCCAGAGAGCAATTGACAAAATTTCACAGGTCTACCAGTGTGAAGACTAAGTCTTGGCACTCAGTCTTAATGCCATTTATCACTTTCTGCCAGACATTGCTGACTACAACAAGGAAAAACTCAATTTTTCCTTTTTAAAAGTTTTATGTAGAATTTCTACTTTTGGTAAAGAAGATATGTGTGAAATATAAAATAGGGAGGTCAATGATAGATTGGAATCATTTCTATAGGAGAGCCATCATAGTGATGTAAGCAATGGACATCAAACCATAATTACATTAAATGAAAAAACTGGGGATGCTTATACTGAAATAAATAATATTCAAGTAGAACGTGATAATAATTTCCAAGTGTTTTGAAAGGCTGCCCCACTAAAGCAGATGGGACTCATTTTGTTTGCCCTACCAATGCAAAAGCAAGATCAATTAATGATAGATAAACATTGTAGACAGAAAAATTTCCTCTTGAACAAAAATTGATTATAGGAGCAAAAAATAGAAAGGGAAATCACATTTAAAATAATTGTAGACAATATAACATATTGGGAGTTTACCTTCAAAAACAAATCCAAGAACTATCTAAACACAATTACAAAACATGTTTCATATAAATAAAGTGAATTCTAAACAATTGGAAAAAATGTCATTGGCACATGAAGTTGGTTTGGTTAATATAATGAAAATGACAATTCTACCTAAATTAATCTACTTATTCAGTATTACACCAATTCAAGCTCCAAAAATTTATTTCATAGAGCAAGAAAGAAATAACAAAATTTACCTGAAAGAACAAATGGTGAAAAATATCAAAAGAATTGATGAAAAATGCAAATGAGAGTGGTCTAGCCATACCATATCTAAAACTATATTGTAAAGTGACAATCACCAAAATTGTTTGGTACTGGCTAAGAAATATAGTGGTGAGTCAGTGGAATATGTTAGGTACACAAGATATAGTAGTCAGTAATTATAGTAATAAGAAATAAGAACTCACTACTTGACAAAAAATTACTAAGAAAGTTGGAAAATAATAGAGCATAAACCAGGGATTGACTAATATCACACACTTTACACTAAGGTAAGGTCAAATTGGATACATGATTTAGACATAAAGGGTGTTACTAAAATAAAAGCACAGAACAAGGAATAGTTTCTCTGTCAGATCTTTGAAGATGGGAATAACTTGTGACCAAACAAGAGAAAGAAAACATTGTAAAATGCACAATGAATAATTTTAGTTACATTAAATTAAAAAGGTTTTGCATAAATAAAATCAGTGCAAACAGGATTAAAAGGAAAGCAGAAAACTGAAAAACAAATTTACAGCCAGTGTTTCTGATGAAGGTCACATTTCTCAAACATATAGAGAACTGAATCAAATTTATAAGAATAAAAGTCATTTCCAATTGATAAATCGTCAAAGGACATGAACAGACAATTTTTGAATAAAAAAATTTAAATGATCTATATTCACACACACAAAAAAACTTTAAGTCACTATTTATTAGAGAAATACAAATTAAAAGAGTTCTTAGCTACCATCTCACACATCTCAGAATGTCTTCTATGACAGAAAAGGAAAATGATAAATGTTGTAGAGGATGAGGAAAAATTGATATATTGTTGGTGATATTGTAAACTGATCCAGTCATTCTAAAGAGAAATTTTGAGCTATTTTCAAAGGACTATAAAGCTGCGCTTACCCATTGATCCAGCAATACTACTAATAGGTATGTATCTCAAAGATCATAAAAAAGGGAAAAAAGGATACACTTAAGCAAAAATATTTTTAGCAGCTCTTTTTGTGGTGGCAAAGAATTGGAAATCATGGGCATTGCCTATTGAGGAATGGCCAAACAAGTTATGGTTTATGAATATATTTAAATACTATTGTTGTATAAGAAATATTTGGGGCAGATTTCAGAAAAACCTGGAAAGATTCACATGGACTGATTCTGAGTGAAGTGAATAAAACCAGGAGAACATTGGACATAGTAGCAACAACATGGTAAAAATGACCAATTCTAATTGATTTAACCTTTCTCAACAAGACAATCATCTATGATAATTCCAAAAGATTTCTCATGTAAAAATGATATCCATTTCTAAATAATGAATTATGGAATCTTAATGAAGATCAAAGAAAAATATTTTGACTATTTTTTTTTGCTTTTTTCTCTTTTGTTTTCCCCCTTTTTTTTGTTTGTCCATTGTTTTTTTTTAATTTTTATTTATTAATACTTTTTATTTGCAAAACATATGTATAGATAATTCCTAAACATTACCCCTTACAAAGCTTTCTATTACAAATTTTTCCCACCCCTCCCCTAGATGGCAGGATATCCACTACATGATAATTATGTTAGAATACTTAAGAAATCGAATATATGTATAGTTATTGCCACACATCATTTTTTGTGCAGGAGAAATCGTATCTACAAGAAAGAATAATCAGATAAAGGAAATACAATGCAAGCAAACCTCAATAGAGAACATGAAAATGTTATGTTGTGGTCCACATTTCACATCTCTCTCTCTGGGTGTATATGGCTTTCTTCACTGAACAATTGGAACTGGTTTGAAGCATTTCATTGTTGAAGAGAGTCATGTCCCTTAGAACTGATCCTCATATAGTATTGTTGTTGCCTTGTATAATGATCTCCTGGTTCTGCTCATTTCACTCAGCATTAGTTCATGCAAGTCTCTCCAGGCCTCTCTGAAATTGTCCTGCTGGTCGTTTCTTACAGAGCACTAATATTCCATAACATTCATATACCATCATTTATTCAGCCACTCTCTAATTGATGGGCATCCATTCAATTTCCAGTTTCTAGCCACTACAAAAAGGGCTGCCACAAACATTCTTGCACATGTGGGGTCCTTTCCTTCTTTTATGATTTCTTTGGGATATAAGCCCAATAGAAACACTGCTGGGTCAAAGGGTATTCATAGTTTGACAACTTTTTGAGCATAGCTCCAAATTGCTCTCCAGAATGGTTGGATCCGTTCACAGTTCCACCAAGAAAGTATTAGTGTCCCAGTCTTCCCACATCCCCTCCAACATTCATCATTATCTTTTCCTGTCATTTTAGCCAATCTGATAGGTGTGTAGTGGTACCTCAGAGTTGTCTTAATTTGCATTTCTCTAATCAATAGTGATTTGGAGCACCTTTTCATATGATTATAAATAGTTTTAATTTCATCATCTGAAAATTGTCTGTTCATATCCTTTGACCATTTATCAATTGGAGAATGGCTTGAATTCTTATAAATATGAGACAATTCTCTATATATCTTAGAGATGAGATCTTTATCAGAACCTTTAAATGTAAAGATGATTTCCCAATTTGATGCTTCCCTCCTAATCTTGTCTGCATTAGTTTTGTTTGTACAGAAACTTTTTAACTTAATATAATCAAAATGATCTATCTGGTGTTCAATTAAGAGTTCCAGATCTTCTTTGGACATAAATTTCTTCCATCTCTACAGGTCTGAGAGATAAACTATCCTATGTTCCTCTAATTTGGTTATAATATTACTCTTTATATCTAGATCATGAACCCATTTAGATGTTATCTTTGTGTGCAGTGTTAGGTGTGGGTCCAGCCTTAATTTCTTCCACACTAGTTTCCAATTTTCCCAGCAGTTTTTGCCGAATAGTGAGTACTTATCCCAAAAGCTGGGGTCTTTGGGTTTATCAAACACTAAATTGCTAACGTTATTACCTAGCTTGTCCTGATATCCTATCCTATGCCATTGATCGACTGCTCTATTTCTCAACCAGTACCAAATGGTTTTGATGACCGCTGCTTTATGTTTTCCCCTTTTGTAAAGAATGATTCCTCTTTTGTAACATGACTAATGTGAAAACATGTTTAACATGATTGTACATGTATTACATATATCAGATTTCTTGCTGTCTTTGGCCAGGCAAAGAAAAGGGAGGAAAATT
>JAJPUD010023134.1:0-20413 GCA_023553655.1 Myrmecobius fasciatus | reverse complement strand
CAACCTTGTTTCACCCCTGATCTTATTGGGAATGGTTCCAGTTTATCACCATTACATATGATGCAAGCTGATGGTTTTAAATAGATGCTACTGACTATTTTAAGGAAAAGTCCATTAATTCCTATACTCTCTAATGTTTTTAATAGGAATGGATGTTGAATTTTATCAAATGCTTTTTCTGCATCTATTGAGATTATCATATGGTTTTTGTTAGTTTGGTTATTAATATAGTCAATTATGTTAATAGTTTTCCTAATATTGAACCATCCCTGCATTCCTGGTATAAATCCTACTTGGTCATGGTGTATTATTCTAGGAATGATTTTCTGTAATCTCTTTGCTAATATTTTATTTAAGATTTTTGCATCAATATTCATTAAGGAGATTGGTCTATAATTTTCTTTCTCTGTTTTTGTTTTACCTGGTTTAGGTATCAGTACCATGTCTGTATCATAAAAAGAGTTTGGTAGGAGTTCCCTTATCATTTTTGAGACTAACAATTTGATTTTCCTCTTTCCTTTTTCTGATGAAATTAACTAAAGGCTTATCTATTTTGTTGGTTTTTCCATAAAACCAACTCTTAGTTTTCTTTATTAATTCAATAGTTTTCTTATTTTCAATTTTATTAATCTCACCTTTTATTTTCAAAATTTCCAAGTTGGTATTTAATTGAGGGTTTTTAATTTGCTCTTTTTCTAGTTTTTTTAAATTGTAACCCTAATTCATTGATCTTCTCTTTCTCTATTTTATGCAAATAAACATCTAGAGATATAAAGTTACCCCTTATAACCGCTTTGGCCATATCCCACAAATTTTGGTATGTTGTCTCATTATTGTCGTTCTCCTGGATGAAATTATGGATTGTCTTTATAATTCGCTCTTTCACCCATTCATTCTTCAGGATTACATTATTTAATTTCCAATTAACTTTTGGTTTATTTTCTCCTGGCCTTATATTACATGTGAGTTTTATTGCATCATGATCCGAAAAGGATACATTTACTATTTCTGCTTTTCTGCATTTGATTTTGAGGTTTTTATGCCCTAACACATGATCAATTTTCGTATAAGTTCCATGAACCCCTGAGAAAAAAGTATACTCCCTTCTATCCCCATTCAATTTCCTCCAGAGATCTGTTATACCTAACTTTTCTAGCATTTTGTTTATCTCCCTAACTTCTTTCTTATTTATTTTGTGGTTTATCTAATTCTGAGAGAGCAAGGTTGAGATCCTCCACTAGTATAGTTGTACTGTCTATTTCTCCTTGCATCTCTGTTAGTTTTTCCTCTAGGAATTTGGATGCTATACTACTTGGTGCATATATGTTTAGTATTCATACTGCTTCATTGTTTATGGTACCCTTTAGTAAAATATAGTTTCCTTCCTTATCTCTTTTAATTAGATCTATTTTTGCTTTTACTTGATCTGGGATAAGGATTGCTACACCTGCTTTTTTTTGTTCACTTGAAGCATAAAAGATTCTGCTCCAGCCCTTTACCTTCACTCTGTATGTATCTCTATGTTTTAGATGTGTTCCTTGTAAACAACATATTGTAGGATTCTGGCTTTTAATCCAGTCCGCTATCCGTTTCCATTTTATGGGAGAGTTCATCCCATTCACATCCACAGTTAAAATAACTATATCTGTATTCCCTGCCATCTTATTTACCCAGTTATATTTTTCTCTTCCCTTTCCCCTTACTCCCTTCCCCCTCCCCAGTATTTTGTTTATGATGGCCACCTCCCTCTAACAGTCCTCCCCCCTTTAAAACCCTCCCTTTTTTTTACATCTTTCCCCTAATCCTTCTAAAAGAGCCCAATCTAACGAGAGTAAGAATACTCATCACCCTCCCTTCTTTCTCTCAATCATATTAGATTTTCTATGTCTCTTCATGAGACCTTGACTTATTTTACCTCCTTTTTATTTTTACTTTATTTTACCTCCATTCCCCTTACTCCATTTTTTACACTATGTACCTTCCACCTCTAATTTCTTTCCTATTATTATCAAAGTAAAATCGAATTATACCCCCATTTTTTAAGGATACCCCTAGTAGAGATATAGTTCTCGAGAGTTCTTTCCTTTTTGCCTTTTTACGCTTCTCTAGAGTTCTGTGTTTGGAGGTCAAATTTTTTGTTCAGATCTGGTCTTTTCATTAGAAATAGGTGAAATTCTCCTGTATCATTAAATGACCATCTTCTTCCCTGGAAGATGATGCTCATTCTAGCTGTATAGCTTATTCTTGGCTGTAATCCAAGTTCTTTTGCCTTTCAGAATATCTGATTCGAGGCCCTTCTATCCTTCATTGTGGAAGCTGACAGATCCTGTGTAATTCTAATGACAGTTCCTCGGAATTTGAACTGTTTTTTTTTTTTTTTCTAGTAGCTTGCAATATCTTTTCCTTGGTGCGATAGCCCTGAAATTTGGCCACGATATTCCTTAGGGTTTTAATTTTGGGGTCTCTTTCAGGAGGTGATCGGTGAATTCTTTCAATACCAACTTTGCCTTCTGATTCTAAAACATCAGGGCAATTCTCTTTCATATTTCCTGGAAGATATTATCAAGGTTCTTTTTTTCATCGTGACTTTCAGGGAGTCCAATAATCCTTAGATTGTCCCTCCTGGATCTTTTTTCCAAGTCAGTTGTTTTTCCTAGGAGATATTTATATTTTCTTATATTTTTTCATTTTTTTTTTGTTTTTGTTTGACTGGTTCTTGAAGTCTTATTGAGTCATTCATTTCAATTTGTTCAATTTTAATTTTTAAGGTATTATTTCCTTCAGCTATCTTTTTTAGCTCCTTTTGTAACTGGCCAATTGAATTTTTTGGTTCATTGCATTCTTTTTCCATTTTACCAATTTTATTTTTCAGTGAATTGTTGTCTTTTTCCAATTCACTAATTTTATTTTTCAGTGAATTGTTGTCTTTTACCAATTCACTATTTTTATTTTGTTGTGATTTGGTAACGTTTTCCAATTCACTAATTTAGTTTTTCAGTGAATTGTTGTCTTTTTCAAATTCAATAATTTTGTTTTTCAGTGAATTTTTGACTTTTTCCAATTCACCAGACTTATTTTCCAGTTTTTCACATCTCTGTTGCAGGACGATATTTCCTTCTTGCACTGCTCTCAATTTATTTCCCCAATCTTCTTCTAGTTCTCTTTTGAGATTCTTTATGCAATCTTCCAGGTAAGCCTTCTGAAAGGGAGACCAGCTTAAGTCCACCCCTGTGGCTTTATCTGGGATTATTTTCAGAATTTTAGGATCTGGGGACTTCTCTATTTTCTCTCTGTAAAAGCTGTCTATGGTGAGAGCTCTTTTTTTCTTGCTCATGATTTTCAGCAGAGGTATCAGTCACCAGCAGGGAATTCTGCAGCAGCAGTGATTTCAATTTGCCCTGGGGCAATTTGCCGAGTTGACTTCAGGTCTGGGGCTGATCTCACTAGATCTGCATTAGGACCACACTTTCAGCTGCTCTCAATCCACCCTTTATCAAAGGCAGACCTGCCAAAGCACCTGCCCTGCAAGCAGAGCAAAGTGGTCCAAGAGTCTCCCAGGGACTTCCTGGCAGCCTACAATCTTCTGGTCCGTCCCAGCTCCGGACTTGCACCCGGGCTGCACATTGGCGTCTGAGCACTGGCATCTGAGTGCTGGGAGCTGCTCGATCCCCTGCCCGTCTAAACGTGACCTCAGAAGTTCTTTCAAAGTAAATATTTGATAGAAGTGCGTTGTAGTACAAGTGTTTGGTGGCGCCCTTCCCTCCAAAACCAATTCGGAGGCTCAGTTTGTCTGGGTTTGAGGGAAGGTCTCAGGAGCTCACAAGGGACGTTGTCTGCAGTTCACCATCTTGGCTCCGC
This sequence comes from Myrmecobius fasciatus, assembly GCA_023553655.1. Classification (NCBI taxonomy): domain Eukaryota; kingdom Metazoa; phylum Chordata; class Mammalia; order Dasyuromorphia; family Myrmecobiidae; genus Myrmecobius; species Myrmecobius fasciatus. The sequence continues at coordinate 16,555 of JAJPUD010023134.1, read as the reverse complement.
CCTTCTCTCTCTTTTTTTTTTTTTAATCATGGCTTTCAGGCAGTCCAATAATCTTTAGATTGTCTCTCCTAGATCTATTTTCTAGGTCATTTGTTTTACCTAGGAGGTATTTCACATTTTCTTCTTTTTTTTTTTTTTTTCTTTTCTTTTTCTTTTTGTTTGGCTGATTCTTAAAGTCTTACTGAGTCATTCACTTCCATTTGTTCAGTTCTAATTTTTAGTGTATTATTTTCTTCAGTTACCTTTTTTTTTTTTTTTTTTTAGCTCTTTTGCTTTTGGCCAATTGAATTGTTTTGTTCGTTGCATTTTTTTTCCACTTCACAAATTTTGTTTTTCAATGAATCAGTATCTTTTTCATAGCTATTTTAAGGCATTATAAGTTTTTTTTTCCATTTCATCCAATCTGTTTTGTAGGGAGTTATATATTTTTCCCATCCCTTCTTGCAAAGATCTCAATTCCTTTCCCCATTTTTCTTATTTCTTTTAAGATCCTTTATAAAATCATCCAAGAAAACCTTGTGAAATGAGTACCAGCTCATATCTTCTTTTGGGGCCTCATCTGGAATTGATTTGCTTTTAAGAGCCTCAGGATGTGAGGTATGTTCTTTCTCTCCATTAAAAACTGTCTGTGGAGAGAGTTCTTTTTGGTTTTTTTTGTTTTGTTTTGTTTTGTTTTCTCATATTTTTTAAGTGTTTAGTTCTGCTCTTAACAAAAAGGAGTGACAACTGCTTTAATTTTGCCCTGGGGCAGTTCTGCTGATTGAATTCTGGTGTTGGGTAATTGTCACTAGGTCCCCACATTCTTCTGGGGCTCAGTAGTTTACAATTTGACTTTTATAGCAAATCTGCCAAATCACCCGCTTGCAATCAGGACAAAGTAATCTAAGAGACTCACAGAAGACTCCAAGGTGCATGAAAGCTGTAATGCTCTGACTCCCTGCCCTACTCCTTGCCCTGGTATCCTTGTGCTATGGTCTGAGCTCAGCAGACTGTCCCCCACCTGTTTGAAACAGACCTGTTCTGAAGTTCTTCCAAGGTATCTTCTTCTGGAAATGTGTTGTACTCCACATATTTGTCAGTACTTTGACTCCAAAACCAGTTTAGAAGCTTATCTACTCTTGGTTTGAAAGAAGGTCAGAGGAGGTCACAGAAAGTTGTGTCTGCTCTCTCCCATCTTGGCTTCACCCCAATTTTCTTGTATTATTTCCTGCATTAATATGCCAATGTTTTTTGGGGGGTCAAAGCTTTCTGACAGTGCAATTATTTAATGTTTTCTCTTCTTTATTTCTTATCCGCATCTGTTATTTTTCTTAAAAGATGTTTTACATTCTGTTCTATTTTCTCATTATTTATGATCTCTATTGTTATTTCTTGGTCTCTCATAGCTTCACCACTTTCCCTTTCCCAATTCTAATTTTCAAAGTATTATTTCATGTTTGACACTCTGTACCTTCTTTTCTAGTTGGTTAACTTTTTTCTTAATTTTTTGATCTCTTATTTAATTTTTAAATTACTTTTTGAGTTATTCTATAAATTCTCTCTGAGTCTGAGTAGGGAGCCATTACATGTTACTCTTTGGGGTAGAAGAACCTTTTTTTTTTTTTTTACTTCACTATCCTCCTCTGAACATGAACTCTGGTATTCTCTATTCCCAGAGTACGTTTCTATGGTTGGGTTCTTTCTTCTTTGCCTGTTCATGTTTTAAAATAATTTAAAATTGAGAAGAATTACCATAAGTACCTGTAACTGTGGAATGGGGTCCACACCTCTATTGGGGTGTGGACCCCAACTCCACAAATTGTCCAGGAGATGAAAATTTCTGTGGTTCCTGCTGAAGCTCCAACCACACTTAGCTAGCCCAAGGGGTACCCACTTGGTGTTTCTACATAGTTAATCTCAATGTGTTTGCATTTCAGATGGGTTAATCTCCAACTGGGGTTCTTTCTTCATATCTTCTTGAGTTGTATCAGGAGAACCCTCATTCTCCCCTAAATCTTCTTGATCATTCATGAGTCTATGTTTACTCTGAAGTGCAAATTTGTTCTATTTGTGGGGGAAATTGGGAGAGCTTGGGAGAACTCTGCCATCTTCCCAAAATCCTCCTCCAATCCTAATTCTCAAAGATTTACTTTTTATTTTTAGGATTCTGTATTTCCTTTCCTAGTTGGATGATTTGTTTTTTCATAATCTTGTATTTCTTGGATGATCCTTATTTATTTTTATTTTTTTAATCTTTCCTCAGTGAATCTCATCTCACTTTAAAATTTTTTTTGAGTTCTTCTATAAATTTTCCCTGGGCAAGGAGCCATTTAACAGTATTCTTTAATTTAAAAGAAGCTTTTTATTTCTTCACCATTCTCCTCTGAAGATGAACTGTGGTCTTCTTTATTCCACTAGTAAGTTTTTATAGTTTGGTTCTTTCTTCCTTCCTGGTGCATTTTTTAATTGTGTGAAGCATTAGTGTAAACCTCTGCTTCTAGATGTGGGGTGAAGGGATGATCTTCTATCTTCACTTCAGGTCTCCCCTCTTATTTGGAATGCTAAATCAAAAACTCTATTCTTCAAGTGCCTGAAGCCAGTAGCTTCCCTGCCCCACTGCCTCTGCACCAATCATCCATTTAGTCTAATAAAAGATCAGAGATATCCTTCTGATTGTCTAAAAATCCCCTTCATTTTATAGATGAAACAAAATGAGTTGTGAGATAAAGTGGCTCACCCATTGTCACACAGAAAGAGCTGGGATCTGAACTATTTTGTAAATTCAAAAGCTATTTTACATTTTATTATCTATGTTGCCTCTATAGGAAAAAAGAATATTGCTTTATAGAAGAAAGGAGCTTTGTTAGTAATGTCATGAACTGTTCCACTGAGTTTTCTTTGTTCACAGTCTGGTGTGGAACTCCACATCAAATAACTGATATTTTCCGGTGTTTACTGATTATACAAAATGTAAAGTTAATTCTCCTCAAATTATGACTTCTTTTTGCTAAATTTCCTACTTATAAAAAAGATTATTGACTAATTACAGAGGACTCATGGTGGAATGAAAGGAGGACAGGATTTAATGGTAAGAAGTCGTGGCTTCAAATTCTTCTTCTACTATTTTCCAACTCTGTGTACATGGGGGAAAAAATCATTTCAGCTCTCTGAGGTTCTGGATAAGTCTCTAAGACTCTTTGTTACAGATACTTTATTGGGAAAATCCCCAACTCTGGCAAAATTAGGAATACCTTTTTAAAAATTTCTTAGTTAGAAACAATTAACATCCACTTTAGAGTAGCTCAAAAGTCTTGTCATCCTATAAAACATATGCCAAAAAAAAAAAAAACCACTTTTACTAAGATGTTAATTCATACATTTGTGGAGACATTTTTCATCAGGGATGTTGACAGAAAATTTCCCTCACAGTTTTTAGCTGTTTTGGGGGTGAAGAGGAGAGGGAGGAATTGATTATTGTGCTGAGGGGGGAATCTTTGGAATCTATGATATAGTCAATTTGATGATATTTGGACAACAGTGAATGACATGAAACCAGAATTGCTTTTCAGAGAGTTACATATGGTAATAAAGAACTTGTCATAGGCAGTCATAAACTGTTTCATGAAAAAAAAAACAACAACAAAAAAAAAAAACTTACCGGAGGAGGGAAAGGTTGGGAAACTTAGAGGTGAAACATTGACTTAGATCTCCTATCCAGATACTTTCATTAAGCTGTTATTCATGCATATTTGTTTATTTTTTTGTTTGTTTGTTTGTTTTCCAGGTTTATAGGAACGATGTTGTTCCTTTTATACACAAGTGATCATATACAGATATCTCAACAGAGAAGAAAGACTATGTATAGTAACTCTTCTCAGGATCCCTTTGGGGTATATTGCAGTTAGGATTAAAAGGCAGGAGTTCATTTCTTTTACTAGTAAATTTCATTTACTAGTTTTGCAATTTACAGAACAGTCATCTAAATTTTCTTTTTTTCTTTTTTTTTTTTTTGCAAAATGGAGATAAAAAATATTCATTCTACCTATTTCCTTACTCTGCCTTAGAATACTAATTTCATTCTAATTCATTTTCTTTTACTTATCCTTTTCCTCACCATATTTCCAATAAACTTCAGGTTCCCTTTTTGGAAGATAGCAAAAATATTCTTATTTGTTTTTAAGTCATTTCCCACATAGTCTGTAACAGGCAGAGAAATATAATTTGTATTTAGTTAATTTTTTTTGCAATTCAAAGTATGTGATTTTTACTCAATGGTACAAGCTGAACTTTTTTATTCTTCTATTTTTCAATGTTATATTCTTTTAAACAATGAAACAATTTTAGATTTCAGTGAGTACTATTGAAATCAAAAAGAATTCCTTTTTTATTTCTCTCTCACAGATTTTCTCTTTTATTTTAATAGAGAAATCAGAAAATAAACCTTCTTTTCTTATTCATGAACTATTTTCAAAATCCCTGCCTGTGAATATCTTTCAAAATCTGTCCTAGACCACCCACTTCTCTCTGTCTCTGTCTCTGTCTCTGTCTGTTTCTTTCCCTCTCTCCCTCTTGATGTCTTCTTAAGCTCTGAACGGTTTAATTATTTCTTCTGGGCTATCCATTCTCTCAGATCTATGGATCAAGCCCCAATCTCTCCCCTAAGTTTCAGTCCTCAATCACCATTTACCCATTGGACATTATAAATGGAATATAACAGAGGAAATTTAAAATGTCCAAAATTTGTTGTCAGAATATTGTCATATAATAGGGATATAAAAGGAGAAATAAGTATTGGAATTTGTGTGGGAAGATTTTCTTTGTAGTTTTTCACTCTCTGGATATTGAAAGAGAAAGGAATAATTAATTATAGTGCCAAATATATAACATATAATTCTAGTGAACAAAATCAATGATTTACTAATATATGGGCAAAGTTGGTAAACTTAAATCCAGGATTAATACACAGAGTGTCAGAACATAGTCATGGGCAGTCTTGCAATCTGTGTCATGAAAAATAAATTCTGGGAAAAAGGAGAGTCTGGGAATTCCAGATGTAGAACATTGTCCTAGATCTCCTACTCAAATATTTCACTATGCTGGTAATTGTTTCAGTTCTCCCACACAGCAAAAATTAGTGCAAAGTAGATAATGAAGATAAATATAAAAGCAAATCAACAATAGCATGACTAATCTAGTTTATTGCAATTCTGAAGGGGAATACCTGAGTGGTGTTGTGGGTGGGTTTGCATTTATATAGATGGACTAGATCTGTAGTTCCTCTGAGTGGGCAGAGACACTGTTGATAATTCTATAAAGAATTTTTAGAGCAATTAGCAAAGAACTCAGCAGATTCTGTGAGTGTACTATTGAAATCTTCTTGATAAACTTTTTATTGGACTCAGAAAACATTTCAACAGGACTAATTTCATTCTTCTTTTTTCTGTTTTTATTTTTTCTCCTATGGTTTTCCCCTTTTGTTTTGATTTTCCTCTCCCAATATGATTGATAAAGAAATGTATACTTAAAAAGTTAATATACATGTATAGCCAGAAAAAAACCAATTAATTTTTAAAAAATATTCTTGTTTGGTACTCAAAGCCCTTCCCAATCAAGTCCAATCATGCTTTTTCAGTTTTTTTTTCCTTGTTCCTTATGACATATTCTTTGTTTCAGTTACACTGGACTAGGGTAAAATATGAAAGCACTATTTGGCATTCAAAATCCTTAATAATCTAGAAACTTCCTATTTTCCTAATATTTTCCTTGCTCCTCAACATATACTCTTTGATTCAGTGGCATTGGACTAGTTTTGTTTTTTTTTTCCATGAAAGAAAAAAAAAAGTTCATCACTTATCTTTAGGTATTTTCTTTGGCTGCCCCCATCTCTACAATGTTCTTTTCTTTCAACTCCACTAACCTCCTCCTCTAGCTTCTTTTAAGTGCCAGCTGAAATTTCATTTTTACAGGAAACATTTCCTAACCTTTCTCAATTCTAGTGCCTTCTCTCTGTTAATTCATTTATCTATATTCCATATATAGATCATTTTAATATATTTGATTGCTTGTCCTCCCTCCTCCATTAAATTGTAAGCTCCTCTAGACTAAGGGCTTTGTTGTTTTTTATATCTTTAGTGGTTAGTAGCCCCTGACACAAAGTAAGTCCTTAATAATATTTGTTGACTGATTTGAATCTATAAATATTTTGTTCATTTTAACCCCTTTAAATGGGCTCTTATTCTCTTTAATCTGCCAGAAAAGCCAGATACTTTGGATATTGGATCCTAGACTCATTTAAGAACTCTAAAGGAAATGATCTCTGGCTTCCTTGGGAATCTGGAATTTCATACTTCCTTCCCATGTTGCTGTATGGGCAGTTTTTTATGCCTGGAATGTATTCTTTTCTTCACACTTTTGCATACCTGGCTTCCTTCAGATCCCTGCTTGGATGCCATTTCCTATGGGAAGCCTTATCTAATTCTCATTGATTGATATTGCTCTCCCTCTTTTCAATTTTGTTGTTGATTTTAGTTCTTATTTTTCATTTTTTCCAAATAGAATGTGACTTTATTGAAGGCAAAAATTATTTAACTTTTGACTCTAATTTAAACAAAGCACCTTGCACAAAATGAACAAAAACACATAACATAAGAGAAGATAATTTTATTATATATGAAATGTGTGTATTTTATGGTTTATGTTAGGCTAGGTATGCACATGCTCTTTCCTTTCCAAAAGCAGTCTTTCTTAGGATTTCAAAGCAGACAATTCCATTACAGCAATGAGACTTGAGAAGAATTATGGAGCCTGAATGGCCTTTCAGATTTTGCATCTTCAATCTATAGGACAAGAAAAGAACATCACAATAAACTTTCTGAAGATTCATACAATGTGCTCATTTCCTTGATCCTAAAGCTCTTACAGATTTCCCTTTCCTTGTTCTGTTTTCCAAAAAGTAGTATAAATATATGAAAAATAAAATCAAAATTTAAAATTAAGGGGAAAATCCCCTTAGTCTATCCTCTTATGATAAATGAGTGAACAATAAAAGGCACTTCAAAAATCTGACACTCCTCTTGCTCACTAGCTGGTAATAAGTCCATTTCATATCAGCCAAATATCCACTGTCTCATTTCATTCATCAGTAAATCAAAGCAAAGAGTAATAGTTTCTTCTCACTAAAATGTATACCTTGATCACAGCTGACCTGAATGATGCAGAAAGACTCTTCCATAGCTATTCATAGTGCCTGGTACATAATAAGCAGTTAATAAATGTTTGTTGATGAATTTTCCTAATAATATTTTTACCCCTGTATTTCCCTGCCATTCATTTAGTTTTCATTTCAGTTGACTTGCATAAGCTGTCCTCCAAAGCATCTAGAGCAGTGTGAGCAAATGGAAGAAATATTTTTGTACATACAGAAGAAATTTGTATGTATGTATTTTCTACCTGACAGATTGCACAAATACAGTCCAGTTCTCAAAATTTTAGAGATTGTAAAAGACAGAACTTGATTTCTCCCATATAATGGTATCCTAACTCTAAATGAAAAAAAAGTCTTCAAGCCTGATAGCCTATGAATATGAATATGAATCAGTTCCTCAGGAGAAAAAGACAAGGACAGTGAGATAAAGAGACAGGATGCAGAATGCAATTGATTTTGAGGAGCTAAAGCAGAACAAATACTGAGTTAGAAGGTCTTATTTTCTGTTAGCTGACATTCTGGATAAGGAAATCATATAACCGAGTCTTGAGTACAGAACTACTTAGAACCATTTTGCTTACTACTCACTCTTACTTGGCAGGTTCAGTTTTTCAGCAAGACATCTGTCTCTTTTCCAGATGTGAAAAATAACAGACTGGCATGTTTTAGTGCCCTTCTAAATGATATAATCAATTACCACCTGGGCTCTATTCATGATTGTCAAATGTTCCTGCATCACTTCCTCCATTTCTCCTTGGTTCAGCACTTTTTCTTCAATCATGTCATCCAAGAGGCCATTGATTACATTTTTGTCCACTGATTCCACAAACAGTTTTTAAGGTTTTAACAAAAAGTGTTTAAGGACCTGTATATGTAAAATAATAAGGAACACTTTGTTAGTAATGATTTTGTGAAAAACACACATTTTGTGCTTGAATTCAAAGAACTTTACAATTAAATAGGATCTGAAAAGTCAGTCTGTATCTTACTTGCATGCCTAAATTCTGTGTAGGCTAGAACATTGTAGAGAAAATAACATTAATTTTAGTTAGATAATTTGTATTTGAACTGATGTTCTGAGATTTGCTAATGATATGACCTCAGGCAAGATATTTAGTCTCTCTGGGCCTCAGTTTCCTCAGGTATAAAGTGAATTTTCATAAGATCATAGCTCTGGAGTTTGGCTGTAGCTTGGAAACTATTTAACAAAGCCCCTTCACTTTACAAATAATGAAATAAACTTAGAAATATTAAGTAAGATGTCAAAGGTCAAACAGGTTGTAAGGAGCAAAGATTGCAGTTTAATTCAGGTCTAGTGACTGCAACTTAAATATTCTTTTTACTATATCATGCTGATGTGGAGTAAACCTAGAGTTCCTAAGAAATCCAGTCTGTGGAGCAATTTCAAAGAGACAATGAACTTGTTACTAAAAAAAGAGAATAGCACTTAAATCACTCAAAGTCTATATTTCATGATGGTTGAAATATCAATACCTTTCATTAAGGATATTAACTCTATTACTGGAAGCAAATTTTATACTACAATGACAAGACTTATAGCTTATAGCTACAAGAGATCTTAGGGATCATTTTTCTTTAACTTTTCTTCCAATCTCTTTTACTGAAGAGAAGATTGAAGCCCAAAGACAAAAAGTGTTCTGCACAATACCTAGTACAAAGTAAATATTTTTTCAGTGTTTAATGAGATAAAGACTATTGCTCATGATCTCACATTTAGTAAATGGAAAGTGTAGGAAGATGATTCTCTAAAAAAAATCTAAAGATTTTTATTTGAATTATTCTAATAAATAAAGCAATATTGTCTATATTTCTTACTTTTTTAGTAATTATATAAATACATGTCTGAAATTTGAGATACAAAAGACAATATGTAATCAAATTCCTGCACTAGATAACAGGGTTATTTGTATTGTATAAAGAACTGGATTTAAATTGCAATTGAATCTATGAAATTCTATTATGAGTAAAGAAAAAGAAAACCACATAATCTTATGCCCATTATTTTACAAAAACACTTTAACTCTCATTAATCTGTCTGTCAAAATCATGACTTTTATTTAAAGTTAAATTCTTAGTAACTATATAAACATTCAAAGCAAGAGTTGGCTTAAAATCCTTAGCTACAGATATTAAAATCTAGGCAGTAATGAGAGATAAAGTACCCAGAACTAAATCTATAATCTTTTCTACCAGAAAAAGAAGAAAGAAAACTTTTATGTAGAGACTCTTGTCCATGACACCAGACACATGGACCTTAGTTTAGCCTAAATAATTTACAGAGGTAAGGTAAGGCGGCATCCATCTCTAGAAAAATAATCTTTCCCCTAAAATTAAACAAACATGAACCTTGTTTTCCATAGAAGTCTCTGAATTTCCCTGATATTTTTGCAACAATTTTATCCCCAACAACACAATCTCACAGAATCTCTACTTGCAAAACTCGTTCTTCCAAGGACATCCTACACAGATATTGTGGCCACAATGACAGCAACTGGATTCTTTCTTTCTTTCTTTCTTTCTTTTTTTCTTTCTTTCTTTCTTCTTTCTTTCTTTGTTTCTTCCTTCCTTTCTTTCTTTCTTTCTTTCTGATTATGATATAGATATAGATGATATAGATATACACATACATATACATATACATATATATATGAAAACTGATTTCATCACATTTCACAATGTGATAAAAGGAGAGTCATAGCCTAGCTGATTCATCATCTTATTTCTTTTCTTTCTTTCTTTTTTTTTTTTAGAGTAGAAAATTTTTTCCTTCTTGATAACATAATGAGTGAAGTAGATTAAAAAAAAAAACTTTACTAAATGAAGGTTGGAGGAATGATAGGAGATAAGGTAGTGGATGCGGTGGGTAAAACACACACACACAACTGAGGACAGGGTGGAAAGAGAAAATTTCTTTCCTCTTCTTGTGTAGTAAAAACATAAAGAAGAGTAATATTTTAAACACAAAATTTTTCAGGAGTTACTGTCTTTATCCAAAAGCAAAGAAGATACATTCTCATCTGCTATAAACTTCCTCTCAACTATTTTAACCTACTCTCTGTGAAAGCTCTTTAAGTTTTCACCTGGGAAAGTATTCATGCCTTAAGAGTGTGGAGTCAAATTCCTTAGATTTCTTCTTTGCTTGAATCAAAGCAGCTATTAAACTTAAAATATTTTAGCCAAAACACTTTAAGCTAACTTAATGATAAAAGGGATAAATTTAGGTTATTGCAGATCAGGAGTGAAACAAAGTTGCCCACTATCACCATTACTATTCAATACTGTATTAGAAATTTTAGTTTTAGCAATGAGAAGAAAATTAAAAAGAATTAGGTAGGTAATGAGGAAATTGAAAATGATTTGTCATTATACTTAGAGAATCTTAGAGAATTGACTAAAAATCTACTAAAAAAAACTCACAGCCTTAGCAATGCTGCAGGATACAAAATAAATCCACATAAGTATTTAACATTTTTGTGTTACCAATAAAATCTAGCAACAAAGTGATACAAAGAGAAATTCCATTTAAATTAACTATAGATAATATAAAATATTTAGGAATCTATCTGGCAAAACAAAGTCAGGAATTATATAAACACAATTATAAAATGCTTTCCATTCAAATAAAGTGAAAAACTTTTCATGTAATGGAATATATTTGTGTCACAGGACACACAGTACACACAAATGTTAAAGATGTTTCAGCTTTAGTTTCAATAAGTAAGAAAATAACAGATCTTATAGACAATCATGATAATTGATCTTACATTATTTTGGAAACCTCTAAGGATGTTATTTCATATAGACACAAATATCTACATGTATTTATAACAAATAGATGACTAAGCCAAATACTCATTCACCAAATTATTTATGATATAATGACTATATATTTTCAGATTGAAAATAACAAGATATCATATAATTGAATGTGTTCATGGCTTGTGTTAGCCATTTTCTCTGATTGTAGAAATTTGTTTTAGAATAAAAATACAGGAGTATTATAATACCTTCCAAACTGGTTCTTCAAGTCTCTGCCTGGGAGCATATACATAATGAAATACAGCATCCTTACTTCAGTTTGCTATCCAATTATAATAGTTCTATCTTACAGTCAGACTCAGAAATAATCATATATGTTCTTATTTAAGGAGACACAACTGGGGAACTGAGTCAGAAAGACCCAACTTGAGCAGAGGATCTCAACCCTTCTGCAGATACAGACTTCCACCTTTTCATGCTCACATTGCTCTGAATAGTTTATAGTATTTCACTCAAGTGCTAGATTACTGACAATGATCAGGCAATCAAATTCAAAACTCAAAAGAATATCAGTTACAGTCCCAAGAGATTTTTTTCTCCAAAGCAAATTCAAGTAATCACAACATGGGCTAGATAAATTATTATTTTTTTTTAAGTTTACCAGAACTTACACACATAGGATATTGTTTAATTTGTTTTATATATTTAAACTCATCCTGGTGCAAAGAATTAATCATTAAATGAGTTCATAGATATTTAGTAAATACTTTCCTTGTTTTATATATATTATTATGCCTTATAAAAAAGCTCATTTCTCAGGACTGATGACCTTGCTTTCCCTGAACATTTCAAGAAAACTGGCAAGCTTACAAATTAAAGGAAGTTAAGAGATTCCAGGGAAGGGGCTGAGCTTGTTATTGTGTACAGTATCATTAGATTCTGTGTGGGATACAGAGACCCTAACCAAATTGACTACTTGGAGACTTCTCAAAGTGAAGGTAAAAGGTTTATTAGAATCTAGGAGAAGCAGGCAGTACCCTCTTCTGGACAGTCAAGAATGAGGAGTGTCCCCTAGGAGTTAAGAAACACAGGTTAAATAAACAAGCACTGCCCAAACCCTCCCCTAAAACCTCCTTATGCAAAGCTTTTGTCTTGATTACCTCTTGCAGTTACTTTCCCCTATGTTATAAGTGGAGTGATTTGGGATTGACTAAAAATGAGGTAATGCAAGCAAAAGTTTCATTATTCTAAAATTAGATGATTTCTAGGAAATTGAAACTTAGACCTTGAGACTGAGGCCCAAGGCTTCACATACTTTAGCAGATAGTCTCTGAGAAACCACAATATCCATTCTACACTATACTTTCCTACTTCCTTATCAGTGGAACTGATAATCTGATAATGCCTAATGAAGGTAAGGCTTTCACTTCCTTTCTCTTGTACCATACACAGTAATTATCAGATTTGGGTTTAATATGATGACAATAGCTCCAAATAAGTTAATAATTTTAGATTTTTCCTAAGTAATAGCCAAATAGTTTTGATTATAATTTCTTCTTAATTTTCTAGAGACAATTCAAATACCTAATTCTTTAAATTACATTTACAAAATATAAAACAGGATCAGTAAGGCTATATAAATTTTCCAACTTCTTTTAATTGACAAATCTATTCTGTCCCCAAGCTGTTGAGCTGGGAAGTTCTCAGGCAGGATTTCCATTCCCTTAAACAATTTCCCTTTTTTGTTTTAGACACTTTAAAAAAATTGAGATAGAACAGATTTTAACATTTACTTAATTTAGTTCATGAAAAATCCTAATGTCTAATTAAATGTTCCAGAAAAACTGAATTGCTGTTTGGATATTTTCCAATTCACACAAATCATTCCTCTTATGAGCCAGGAAAGAGTTAAGAGGTTAATTTTTTTTGTAACTGAACCCTGAGAAGTCTGACTCTAGATAACTCAAAAGTAGTCTGTTTTTTGCAAGTTTTTTTTTTTTTTTTTTTTTTTTTTTTTTAGCTAGCAGTGAACTGCTTTTCTGTTTTCTTAAATTTAGTGCAAATAGATTTACAATTTACATATCCTTTTAGTAGGCTTTGATTAGAGTTCCTTTAAAACTGCTTTTATTATCATATCTCAACAAATTTCACTGAATTATATATGTTTTCTTTCTCTCCCTTTTATCCCTTCTTCCAGTCAGGGAAGGAGAAAGAAAGAAAAAGAGATTCTAGCCACTATATTTCCAGGCCTGGTGAGGCTTTAATTTAGTTGAATTTGCTTAATTTAATTTACACACACCCCAAAATTGATTATCTCAACACTAGCATTGTATGTTGGTCACATATAAAAACTCATAAAGTTATCCAATATGAAGCAATTTTGTCCAGTTCCTATAGCATTTGTGTTTATGCTAACCACTTTTTCAATCATGTAACCTTCACAACAAAAATCATTATTAGTTATCTTTACAAATCAGAAAACTGGGCAGAGATATAAAAATTTGCTCTAAATTACTTAGCTAATATATTTCTATAACTGAAACAGAGAATGGTGGGTTTCCTGAAAACAGAGGCTAAGTGGCTTTCTCCCCTCGCACTGCCATGCTGGGTGCTGCCAAAGGCACCCAGATCCTTCCCTGACAGTTGCTGGACAGAACCTGAAAAAGTCTGGAGTAACTGGTTCTAGGATTATCCTTGGATGGTAGTTTCAGGTTCCAGGGCTCAGGAAATGCTGAACATGGAGCCTGACCCCCACTCCATCCTCATTCTATCAAGCTGGGTTGGGGAAGTGTTTGGGCAACATAGTGTGGGATCTCCATAGCTGTTGCTTTCCCTACTGCACTTTTACATTCTCTTTTCTTGATCTGATGTGAGATTCAGCAAAGAGAAAAATTTGTGCTTTATCTATCTTGTTAGTAATCCTTAAAATTGATATGCATTCAGGACTTCTGGGGGAGCTAAGCAGCTGAGTAATCAGGGTTGTAGAGTGGGTCCACCATCTGGGGTGCCTTCCCAAGGGAGTAGAAGGAGACTCCAGACAAGATTGAATAAAAGAAAAGTTAGCAAAACTTTGCTATTTTTATGCTTGTGGTTTTGACTACTTGGCAGTTTCCTTAACTTCTCTCAAAACCTTGAGAATCTGCTGTCATTTTCACAGTTCCATAATTTTTATTAGTTAAATTATTTTCTGTAGTCCCCAGTTTGACTAGAACTGGGGGCGACAAGAACGTTTGACTATTTCCCTTTTTGAAATGGGAATTAAGGATATAGAGAAATCTTCCTAGGTAACAAAATCTAGCTCATGGAACAATTATGACAGACATTCTGTGCAGAAACACAGACAGAGAAAAATGACATGGAAGAAAGTTCCAGCTTTGTCAAAGGCCATAAACATGAAAAATAAAAACAATTATTCAGTTATTTACATCATGCATACATAAACCATTCTTTTAAACAATAGAAATAATTAACGTTAAAGGAATCTCATTTAACCAACAGATTGTCCAGGACTGGGGCTGTTTCTATGTTATGTTATGTGTTAACCACATAAACATCATATTTGGAATCTAAAAACAATTAAGAGGTTCTCGAGCAGTATACAAGGTAGTAATAATTGCATATAGTTCACTATGCTTGTATATTCAAACTGGGTAGTTATAAAACATATTTAGTAGTAGGTGGAATACATATAAAGAGGCTAATTATTTATTAGTAACCTCTGTAAATACCATATCCTCTGTGCAGCTGAACCTCAGACTTCTATTTGAATTAGGGTTAGAATCTTCTCTAAAAATTTTGAATAATTTAGTCAAATCATGTGTTTCTAAGATCAAATACAATTTTATCCCATTAATATCCCTCAACAATGTTAATAATAATTTAGAGTAACTAAATTATCCCTTCTAATTTCTATTTTAAAGATGGCATAGAATCAGCGTTAGGTTGCATCCAGAACATCTTTTTCTGTACTTGCAAAATCTTTACCACCTCAAATTTTTATTTATTTTTTTTAAATCTTTTCCTATTTTTTGTAAGTTATTTTGTGTTATCCTCTCCCCCTCCCTTTTTTTCTTAAAAAAAAAATTGATGAGGAATGGCATAGCAAATGGCATACCAAAAAAAAAAAAAAAAAAAAAACAAGAAAAAACATCAGAATCTACTACTACACAGACATAACTTTAAATCCTAGCAAAGCCCGTGAACTACATTCTAAAATGAGTCCTAGCCTATAAGAAGGAAGAGGCCCCAAGTGGGTCTCCAGTGGGGAGAGAACATATTCCCATTTTGTCAGTAATTCAGTATGACACCAAGAGGGACAAATCAAGGCCGGCACTTCTGGGGTTAGCATACCTTAAAGGTTGTGTTGTCAATAAGTCAGATTTAAGATATTGTTTGCAGGCACAGTTTGATGGGGAGTAAGGGAAAGTGTATCTTCCATTGAATGGTTTCTCAATATCAAATTACCTTCCCTATCATTCTGAGAGCAATATTCAAAAACCCAATATCTGCATTTCCTGCATTTTGGACTTAAATTATCTGCTGAAGTGAAATGAAGTGCAATCTTTTGAGTAATAAATTTTTTCTTATGACTCAATTGTCCACAATTAAAGTATCTACAAGAATTTGAAAAATTCTGAGATTGAGATTTGTCCTGATTTAGCTTGAGAAATAGAAGTCCCCATATTCTCACAGCATTGAATCATTTCTACTAAAAACATTTCCTATTTTCCCCCGAGCAAATGCTTTCATTTCCTTCAGCTAATGCTCAGCATTAGCATTTTTGTTTTTATATTTTTAACTAAAACTTTTTACTTATAATTATGACTAATTTTTCAACATTTACCCTTGCAAAACTTTCTGTTCCAAATTTTTCCCTCCTTCCCCCATCCCATCACCTAGATGGCAGATAGTCCAATACATGTTAACTATGTTAAAATATATGACAAATCCAACATATGTATACATATTTATAAAGTTATCTTGCTGCACAAGAAAAATCAAATCTAGAAAGAAAAAAAACTGAGAAGGAAAACAAAATGCAAGCAAACATCAACAGAAAGTATGAAAATGCTCTGTTGTGGTCCACACTCAGATCCCACAGGCCTCTCTCTGGGTGTATATGGCTTTCTTCATCACTGGACAATTGAAACTGGTTTGAATCATCTCATTGTTGAAGAGAGCCACTTCCATTCAATCAAAGAACTGTCTTGGGTCATTGAATGATAGAGAATAACTAAATCTTTACCATTTGTTTATTATAAAATATTGCTGTTACTGTAAAAAAATTTCACTTTGCATCAGTTCATATAAGTCTTTCCAGATTTTTTTTTCTGAGAGCATCCTGCTCATAATTTATTTTTTTAAATTTGTTTTTATTTGCATAACATATGTGTGGGTAATTATTCAACAATAACTCTTACATAGCTTTCTGTTACAAATTTTTCCCCCCAACTCCCCACCCCTCCCCTAGATAGCAGGATATCCACTACATGTTAATTATGTTAAAATATTGGCAAATCGAATATATGTATACATATTTCCAAACTTATCATTGTTGTGCAAGAAAAATCTTATCTACACAAAAATATATCA
>JAJPUD010023133.1:0-20417 GCA_023553655.1 Myrmecobius fasciatus | reverse complement strand
TTTTTTTTTATTAAAGCTTTTTATTTGTATAACATATATATGGGTAGTTCCCCAACATTGATCTTTACAAAGCTTTCCATTACAAATTTTACCCCCAGTCCCCTCCCCTCCCCTAGATGGCAGGAAGTCCACTACATGTTAATAATGTTGAAATGCTTGAGAAGTTATGCAAGAAAAATCCTATCTACAAGAAAAAAAAAAGAATCAGAGAAAGGCAACACAATGCAAGCAAATGTCAATAGAGATCATGAAAATGTTACGTTGTGCTCCATATTTCATTTCCCTCTCTCTGGGTGTATATGGTTTTCTTCAGTGAACAACTGGAACTGGTTTGAGACAATTCTTTGTTGCAGAGAGCCATGTCCATCAGAATTGATCATCATGTAATACTGTTGTTGCTGTGTATGATGATCTCCTGGTTCTGTTCGTTTCACTCAGCATGAGTTTTTGCGAGTGCCTTCAGGGCTCTTTGAAATCGTCCTGCTGGTCGTTTCTTACAGTCCAATAATATTCTATAACATTCATACACCATAATTTATTCAGCCACTCTCCAATTGATGGGCATCCCTTCAGTTTCCAGTTTCTAGCCACTGCAAAAAGGGCTGCCGCAAACATTCTTGCACAGGTGGGTCTCTTTCCCTCCTCTAAGATCTCTTTGGGATATAGGCCTAGTAGAAACACTGCGGGGTCAAAGGGTATGCACAGTTTGACAACTTTTTGAGCCTAGCTCCAAATTGCTCTCCAGAATGGTTGGATCCATTCACAGTTCCACCAACAATGTATTCGTGTCCCAGTTTTCCCACAACCCCTCCAACATTCATCGTTATCTTTTCCTGTCATTTTAGCCAATCTGACAGGTGTGTATTGGTACCTCAGAGTTGTCTTAATTTGCATTTCTTTGATCAAGAGTGATTTGGAGCAACTTTTAATATGACTAGAGATGGTTTTAATTTCATCATCTGAAAATTGTTCATATCCCTTGACCACTTATCTATTGAAGAGTGCCTTGAATTCTTATATATATGAGACAATTCTCTATATATTTTAGAAATGAGGCCTTGATCAGAACCATTAAATGTAAAGATGATTTCCCAATTTGATGCTTCCCTCCTAATCTTGTCTGCATTTGTTTTGTTTGTACAGAAACTTTTGAACTTAATATAATCAAAATTATCCATCTGGTGTTCAATTAGGAGTTCCAGGTCTTCTTTGGACATAAATTTATTCCATTTCCACAGGCCTGAGAGATAAACTATATTACATTCCTCTAACTTGCTTACAAAGTCCCTCTTTATATCTATATCATGAACCCATTTAGATCTTATCTTGGTATATGGTGTTAGGTATGGGTCAAGACCTAATTTTTTCCACACTAGTTTCCAATTTTCCCAGCAGTTTTTGCCAAATAGTGAGTATTTATCCCAAAAGCTGGGTATTTATCCCAAAAGCTGGGGAATTCAATGTTTTAAAAGTGAATGTTAAAAGTGTTTTTACAGTTAGCTAAGGAAAACAAAAAATTACTAAAAAAGAAAGATGAAAAAGATAAGGGGAAAGAAACAGGGTTCAAGTGTATGGTGGGAGTCCTCTATTTTAAGAACATGTGGGACAATGCTGGCAGTAAAGTTTGTTCTCACTCTGTGTCCAAATCTCAGTCGTTCCAATTAGAGAAACTATGAGAAATAACTGATTGTTGTTCTTGTGTGAATTGTGGGAGGATGATGATTATCAGCAAAACTGAAGATGATTTTTGATACATTTCCCAATCTCAATAATTGCCTTATAAGTCCTATCATAATACTCATTTACTTAACATCAGGAAAGATAAGCCACAATAGAATCAGGGATGAAATATTTACAAAAACATTTTGGCTGAGCAGGAGATTGGTCTCACTACCATTTTTTCCACTAGGTAGCTCATAGAAGAGTCTTCATTGGAATGCTGCCAAGAAGCAATATCATTTCCACAAACTTTTTGTAAGTGCACTCAGCAACCAATTGAAAAAACCCATTACCATATAGTAGGTCAACAAGAAGTGGTCAAAAGATAGATACATATATATATATATATACATATATATATATCTTTATACATATATAAAACACACGTGTATGTGTGTGTGTGTGTGTATTCTTTTGTAATTGGGAACAATTAATTGTAATGTCTCTTCCATTATGCAAGCCAGGTTTCCACATGTTGGATTGAACCTGGACAAAAGGTAAAATTAAAAGGTGTTCTATAGACTGGATTGTCACACATTACAAATTTTTTTCCAATCAATGCCTTAATAGTGACTTCTTTACAAAAGACCCAAGAAGTTGTTATTCAGTCATTCTTGAAATCACCCAAGAAAAGACAACTTTCTGGGTCCTGAAGTAATTCATTACATTTTTGTTAACTCAATTTGCAAAGAAGCAGTTTGCATAATTTTAAATTTGCCCCATTGCAACTTCAAACCACGATTTTCAGTTCTTCTCTTCATGCTCACATAAAACAACAGAAGTCTAAGTTTAATCTCCTGCAACAATTTTCTAAATGCTTCAAAAATGCAATCATTCTTTCTCTAAGTCTTCTCTTTCAGATGAAAAATCTTGACAAACTTCAACCAAACTTTATGTGACAAGAATCCATAGTTCTTCATCATTCTCTTCATGCTCCTTTGAATATTGTTCATCTTAACAAGCACATTCTTTTTTGATTAATTTTATTTATTTTCATTTTAATTGCTAATCCTTTTTTCCCTTTCATCCCCTCTCACAGACACTGAGAAGGTAAGAAATGCTACAACTATTATACATGTGAAGTATGGCAAAACATAATTCCACATTAGCCATGTTGATAAAAAATAAAGCAAGAAAGGTAAAGAAAGTAAAAAAAAAAAAACAAATATGCTTGAATCTTCACTCAGAGTTCATCAGTTCTCTCTATGGAGGTAGAAAGCATTATTCATCAAGTCCTTTCCTTGAATCAATAATGGTAGCTAAATCTTTCAAGATGATTTTGTTATGATATTGCTATTATTGTGTACAATGTTCTCCTGGTTCTGCTCACTTCTTTTTGCATCAGTGCATATAAGTCTTCCCAGACTTTTCCAAAACTTTGTCATTTCTTATAGCTCTAAAGTATTCCAATACAGTGGAATGTGATTTACCATAATGTAGCAATACTACAACTTTTTCAAGTATTCTGCCCAGTTCCCTGTTCTTTGTCACCACAAAAAAAATCGATTGCAATTTAAAAAAATATATTAATCCTTTTCCTTTTCTTTTGTTCTAGTTGGGATACAGACCTGGTAGTGGTTTTGTTTGTTCCAAGGGTGTGCACATTTTATTTTTTCTTCTTTTTTTTATTAAAGTATTTTATTTACAAAACATATGCATGGGTAATTTTTCAACATTGACCCTTGTAAAGCTTCGTGTTCAAATTATCCTCACTTTCTCCTCACCTCCTCCCCTAGATGGCAGCTAGTTCAATACATGTTAAATATGTTAAAACATATGTTAAATCCAATATATGCATACATATTTATATGGTTATCTTGCTGCATAAGAAAAATCGGATCAAGAAGGAAAAAAAAACTGAGAAAGAAAACAAAATGCAAGCAAACAACAACAGAGAGTGTGGGAATGCTATGTTGTGGTCCACACTCAATTTCCAGGGTCATGTCTCTGGGTGTAGATGACTGATTCTCTTTATCACTGAACAATTGGAATTGCATGCACAGTTTTATAGTCTTTCATACATAGCTTCAAATTGTTCTGTAGCACTGATTGGAATAGTTGACATCTGCACCAACAATTCATCTGTGTCCTCATCATCTCTATTTAGCATTTGTTATTTTTCTTCTTTGCCATTTTAGCCAGAATGATTTTCATTTTGAATGAAAGGAAAGAAGGAAGGAAGACAAAAAAGAAGTAAAGACAAAGGAACAAAGGAAGGAAGGAAAAGTGATGACTAATAACCAGGCTTTATGAAGTGCCTACTATGTGATATTATCTCCATTTTTTACAGTTGAGAAATCTCAGTCAAACAAGCCTAAATGATGACTTGTCTAGCATCACACAATGAATGCCTAAAGCTATATTTGAACTCAAAATTCCTAACGCCAGGTCCAACATTCTATTCACTGTGTTACCTAGTTGCTTCTCTAGTATTGCTTGATTACATGCAAGAAATAGGAAATATAAAAAGAAGACTGGGGAACATCATAAGACTGACACTGAAGCAGAATATAGTAGAGATAGGACCTTCAATTATCCATACATATTCAAGATCTTTCTCTTTGCCAAAAGTAGAGCAGTTAATAATTTCTGTTTTGAATTAAGGATAATTTTATCCTTCAAAATATGGAGAAAGTGATTAGGGGAATTGATGTTTTGGATTTGGTTACAATCAACTTGGAGGAAGAGGCTGCTGAGGTAGAAATGATGTGAAATATGGGGGGTATAATAGCCACTCTATTTCATGATAGAATATGAGACAGACAAGGCTTTGTATACATACTAGATTTGGGGAAAACATACTTCAGAGGATTCAGGGACTGAATAAGTGTTTAAGACAATTTTAAAGTAGGGCAGACCTACTCAATTCATTCTGCATGTACTTTCTCTACCAAGGAGAATAATATTTTAGTTAACAAGTATAGAGTAAAAATGTGTAATGGCTAGTTGAAAACCAAGTTAAGAAAAAAGATAGAAAAAGATTACCTTGCTTTCCTCTAAGAATTCAGTTATCAGGCCTACATCTACTACATGCAGAATTAGAAAAAAAACCCTGCAAATCAGATTGCTAAAACACTATTTGAAATATTGTGGACAACTAGAGAAATACTGAAGGACTGGAAAAGTGAGAAGCAAATATGTATATTTAAGAAAAGTGATTATAGATCCTAGATCTTTACTTGGATTTCTAGAAAAATTAAAGAGTGTATGCCTAATGGGATGGTAAGTGAATATCCAAAAATAGAAATAGAGATCACAGAGACAGTATGGTTTATCAAAAAAACAATTAATGCCAGATTAGCCTCTCTCTCTCTCTCTCTCTCTCTCTCTCTCTCTCTCTCTCTCTGTCTCTCTCTCTCTTTGTCTCTGTCTGTCTCTCTTTTTCCACATCAAGAGATACATATACATATGTATTCTAATAAAGTATTTGGCAAAATTTCTCAAAATATTCTTGTATATGTGAAAGAGAAACGTGTGATAGATGATAGTATGCAAATGTGCATCCATAACTTGTTGAACAACTAAATCCAAAGTTTCATAAATACCCCTATGTCAACTAGAAAAATCAATCAGTTCTAAATTGTATTTAGATAAGGGAATAAATGACACATTTATGATATGTGAAGATGACACAATGCTGAGAGTGATAGCTATTATTGGAAGGCAGAGTCAGGATCCAAAATATCATAACTATGTAGGAATGATTGTCTAATGACAGACTGAGAAAATTACAATTTAATGGAAATGATTTTGATCTTATTCTTAGGTTTAAAAGATCACTTTCAGAAGTTCAAGATGGAAGCTACATAGTAATTTATGTGAAAAGGATTTGGGGTTTTTTGTGTACTAAAAATTCAATATGACTTTTAAAGTGACAAAGTGACACATAAAACATTGTGTTTCAAAGGGGAGAGATGATAATCCTTTTGTTCTTTGCCTTAGTCAGACTCTACTTGGAGTATTGTAATCATTTTCTGATGCTGCAATTTAGCAACAAATTAATAACATTAATAACCTCAGTAATCTACAAAAAAGGGACAAGGACCATAGCAAGACTGGAGAGCATTCAATCCAAAGATTAATTGAAGTAACTATGTATCATAAACCTACAGAAGAGAAGGCTTAGTAGGCACACAATATCTATTTTCCAGTATTATGAAAACTCTAATATAGAAAAGATACTAGATTTGTTCTGCTTAGTTTCTGAGGAAAGAAGTAAGCCATTTCCTATTGTTCTTGTTGTTCTCTCTCTAAGCTTGACCATCACAGGTCATTCATGCAAGGAGGTAAACCACTAAGCTTTGCATATCATAGAACCACATGTGCTAACCTTCACTCTAACCTTCTCTTGTTCTGTCCCTACTTTCCCACTCTTTTTTCCTTCTTTGATAACTATAATCAAGTCACCACTACTACTTCTTCTGGAAAGGGTGTAGCAATTTATCATTTGTTTTTTCTACTATCTTTGTGAATCCCCACAATGTAACTCCTTTTTTGGCCACCACCCCTTTATGTGTTGTCTCTTGCATTATAATGCAAGCTTTTTGATATCAAGCATTATTTTGCTTTCATAGTTATACTTAAGAACAGTGCTGACTAGTGCTTAGTAAATTTTTCCATCCCTTTATATTGCATCAAACTGTCTTAAGTTTAACATTAGACAGATCTGTGTTAGCTATATAGGATGATGCAAATGGGATGCCTTGAGACATAGGGAGTTCTCTTCCAAAATATGTAAGTAGGGGCCCTCTGATTTCTTGTCAGTAATCAGATATGATAAAGATTGTATCTGAATATACTTCTAGTTTTGAAATCCCATGATTCTGCAATGTAGTCATTTTCTCTCAGGCTTATTATTATTATCATTGTTTCTGATTTATTTATCTCAGAATTAGAAGAGCATTGCTATACCACCTTTGCAAAAATTAGGAAGAATATCATGAATTTCTCAGATGTTCGATTTTTGGAAGAAAGGGATGGAGACAAAAGAGAGAGACAGAGAAAGAGAGAGAAAGAGAAATAGAGAGAGGGACAGACAGACAGACAGAGACAGAGAGAGGGTAAAAGATCCATGAGATGCCTGAATTGTTTAAGGTTCCTATCATTGTTATATTATATCTTCATATTAGACATATGATCTGCAGGAAGGATTTCTCAATCCCCCCCAAAAAAAAAGTTGTTTGGTTGGTCTTTGTGGTGTAATTCAACTACACTATAGTTGTTTTTCCTTTCATTGAAAGAATTCTGGACTTGGAGTCAAGGAGGCTTGAGTTCAAACGTTTCTCTGCCAATTACTACATCTGTGTACATGGACAATTAATGTGACCGTGTAAGTGTTAACTTTTTCATCTGTAACTTGAAAGGGTTGAATTATATTGCCTGAGGTCTCTTCCAACTCTAAATATCTGATTCTATGATCTATGTCTGAGTGCTTTCCATTATTCTTCCTCTAACTAATATGTGGATTTCTACAGAGGTGAATATCATTTCACTACACACTGTGACTTGGATTATCTGTCATCTAATTTTCTGAGCAGGGTATATCTTTTATTTTCTGCATTTTAATCATGATTTTGCCACTCAAAACTTTAGCAATGAACCTGTGAGGTGAGACCTGTTTATGTGAAAATGTCAAGTTCCTTGAGTGGTACACAAGTTTTGATTATGTTAAGTCTGGTTTCAATGCTTTTATACCAGACAGTTGTAGACCCTAGCCATGGTAGCACTGAAGTGTTTACACTACACTAGAATTATAGTAAGAAGGAAAAAATACTGTGAGAGACCTTCAAAAATGATACATGGAAGCAGAGGCTGCATTCATCAGAAAGACAGACTATAGCAGAGATATATGAGTTTCCTTCTTATTACTAATGTGTAACAACTGAAAAGAACCAAATCATACTTACCACTCTCCACAGGAAAAAAATGGCTAAAATAATAATGAATTATATTCCTAAAGTTCTTTGGGAGTTATTTGGTACACTGCACAGAGCTTCAGCCTGGAGTAAGGAAGACCTAGGTTCAAATCTGGTCTCAGGCAAATCACTTGGTCCTGTTAACCTCAATTTCCTCATCTGTAAAATAAGTTGGAAAAGGAAAGGGCAAACCATTCCAATATCTTTGCCAAGAAAACACCAAATGGGGTCATGAAAAGTTAGACAAGGCTGAAATACCTTGACAACAAAAAAATTAGTTTTTGAGAGTTTCCAGTGAGCTTTCTTCATGAGGAGACAATGAAGAAGGTATGCAAATGTGATTATCCCTAATTGCAGAAACTGATCATCAGGGAGGAGCATGACTAAATTTTCTCTATCATGTCACGGCATCCTGCTTACTCAATCAGTCACTCAAAAAAAAGTATTCAAGTGCCTAAGACATAAAAAGAAGCAAAAGCTAGTCTTTGCCCTCATGACACTCACAATCCAATAGGAGATACAGTAGACAAACAAATATGTACAAACACTGTATATATTGGATAAATAAGAAATAATTAAAAGAGAGAAAGTACTAGAATTAAGAATATTGGGAAAGACTTCTTGTAAAAGATACAATTTTAGTTGAGAATTGAAATAAGCTAGAGGAGGCCAGAAAAGCATCCCTGCTAAGGTTAGGACAGCAGAAAAAAATGCCTGGAGTCAAAAGATGGAATGTCTTATTCTAGTAAGTGAAAGGAGATATGTATCATCCTTTCTTCTGATTTTTCAGTTTCTCCTAGAACCTAAATTAAAAAAAAAAAAACACCCAGGGCAGTTATATCTTTATTCCTTTCTGGGCTCCACTCCTGGGTTTTTTTTTACCCTTTACTCTCTTTTTTGTCTTTCTCCTCTTACCTTTTAGTCTTTTATGCATTTTCTTACCCCATTAGAATTCATGCTTCTTGATAGCAGTGTCTTTCTGCTAGTTTTTGTGTTCCAAACACTTTATAGAGTGTATAATTTTAAAGAAATGCATGTTGATTTGTTGACTTGATTTAGCAGAGGAAGAAACTGACAATCAAGGAGGTGAAATGATTAACCTATAGTTGTACATCTAGAAATCATTGACATGAAAAAACAGACTTTCTGAACCCAGTAATTTATTCTTTATCTCCTCTCACAGCCTCTTTAAGTAATTACAGATCACCTATTAATTGGAGGAGGGGAGTAGGATCCTTTGAAAGGAGAAATGTGGATATATGCTAAAAGGAAATGATTTATTTAAAAAATTATTAGTGGGGCAGCTAGATGATTCAGTGGATAGAGCACTGGGCCTGGACATGAGTTCAAATTCAGGTTCAGACACTTAACACTTCCTAATTATATGCCTTTGGCAAATAACTTAACCCCCATTGTCTCTTAAAAATAAAGATTATTATTAACATAATGGGGTCCTCATATACAATTCAATTCAACAATTGTTTAATACCTGTCATTCATGCAGTCTCTTGAGGTTTACAAAGCACTTGATGTACACCATTTAATTTAGCTTCATGATAATTCTGTTGGAGAGTTGCAAGAGATCTATATCACCTGTATTCTGCAGATGAACAAACAGAGGTACACAAAAATCAAATAACTTGTCCAAGGTCATTCAGCAAGTAAGTATCATAACAGCATGGTACTGTGGAAAGCACATTGATTTTGGAGTCACTAGAGGTACATTCAAATCCTCCTTCTGAAACCATTTGTGGAACTTTAGATAAAACAATCCCCTTAGACTTAAATATTATTATCTGTAAAATTAGATATTATGTCCTCCCACTTCCAGAATATGTGTTTCTATAATTCTGTCTTACTTCAAATCCAACAATGTGGTATAGTGGAAGGAGTGAACCTGGAGTCAAAGAACATGGATGTTAATCTTGGTTTTCACACTTGCTATTTATATAACTTTGGAGAAGTTACTGGTCATCATTTTTCTTCTCTGTAAAATGAAGTGGAATGCCCAGCCTCAAGTTTTAAAGATCAAAGGTAAATATAGAAGGCTGACTTTGGAAAAGAGAATATTCTCATTTAGCTGAATGGTAGAGGTAGCCCAATGTTCCTAATGAAAGATGAGATTTGAAACCAGGAATGTGGAATTATAAATGGGGAAGTAATGGATCAAGAGGCAGAATGGATATGATCAATGGGGGAATTTGTCTGGCTTAAACATGAATATTTGGTGCAAAGCCCTTCCCACCTACTCCCAATGGTGATGAGAGGAGAAGTGAAAGGAAAAGAAAATGTAATCTAATTAATTGAAAAGTAACTAGACATTAAAAATATTATGTTACTCACAATGTTTGTAACTTCAAGCAATTTACTCTATTCTCCAAGCCTCATTTTTCATTTCTGTGAAAAAAGGAGATTGAATTATATGAGAAGGCAGCATGTCACAATGGAGAAAGCTCTGGTGGATTTGAATGCAAACACTACCACATATTATATGTGTGACCTTAAACTGATCTCTTCACTTGTCTGGATCTCAGTTTCCCCATCTGTAAAATAAGGAAATTGAACTAGATAGTTTCTAATATCATGTACAGCTCTAAATTTTTTATGTTATGATTTCTAGGATTTGCTTCAGCATTAATATCTAAGAACTATGGATGTACAAGATAAAGGAGAAAAGAGAGGTGAAAGATTATAATGGAAAAAAGTTGAAATACAAATGAATGTGAAAGTCAATGGAGTAAAACGACAAAAACAAAACTTTTGTTTCATATGACTAATACTGGTGCATTTTTAATAAACAGAGGACCTGAAGAAGTAGATTCAGAGACTCAAGTCCTTTTCTTTGGAACTATGTCTGTTCACTACCTGCTCACTCTCACATTTACTTTCTTTTGCCAAAATCATCATCATCATTAACTAAAAAAATATTAAGAATCACAAGGGACTATAGATATGATTTTGTTAACCCCTTTTTGTCACTGAAGAGAAAATTGAAACCCAGACAAATTAACTGCTTTCATCAGGGTCATATAGTAAAAAAGAGGTAGAGCTAAAATTTGAACCCAGACTTTTTACTGTGCCATTTCTTGATGAATGTATGAAAATGCCACTGGAACTGATAAATTCCTTAAATTTTTGGAACTTAAAGCATTTGCAAATGCTCTCCAGATTTTATCTGACCACATCCTTCTTTCCTATGCGTCAGTATAAGTGGGTAGCATTGGTGGGTGGGTTTGATGGATCTTGGCAGTCTCAGCATTATAGCTTGGATACTATTTGTGCCCGGAAGACAGCTCACCTAACTCACAATTAGCCATACTTGATCTTTAGAGAAAGATTTTGAATCAAAGCTTTTAATTAGTAACTTGTGCAATTCAAGCCTTATTGAATTATAGGATCTCAGAAGTGGAAGTAACTTCAGAAGAAATCTAATGTCTGACCCACATAAAAACAAATCTTTTACACTATCTCAAATAAAGTGACCATTTTTGCTTGAAGGAATGGTCAACTGCTTCCAATTTGTTGCCCAATCATTTGATTTATACCTTAACAATATGGGGGAGGGGTGGAGCCATGATGGCAGACAGCAAACATGACTTTCTATGACCTCCTCTGACCTCTCCCTCGAATCAACAGCAGAGTAAGCCTATAAACTGGTTTTGAAGCAACAGAAACCACAAATATTTGAAGTACAACACATTTCTAGAAAAAGATACCTTGGAAGAACTTCACAACAGGCCAGTTTCAATCAGTCAGGGGAACAGTCTGCTGAGCCCAAACCACAGCATAGGGAGCCTGGGGCAAGGAGGTGGGGTGGGGAGCCCAGAGCGTTGCTCTGTCCAGGGGAACCTTCTGTGAGTCTCCTAGGCTACTATTCCCTGGTTGAAGGTGGGTGGCTTATTAGATTTGTTGCAAGATACCCAGGAGCCAATAAAAAAGGCAAATTGTAAGCCATTGAGCTGCAGAAAAACACAGCACCTGGCCATGATTACCCAGCACCCAAAGCCAGTCAGAAACACCAGCCCCAGGGCTAACTAAAGCAGTTGGTGCTCCTTTGCGCTAAGAGCAGATCTCAAGCTTTAAAAAATGATCAAAAAAGTAAAAAAACAAAAAAACAAAACAAAACAAAATGCAAAACTCTGACCGTAGACAACTTTTATGGAGAGAGAGAGAGAGAGAGAGAGAGAGAGAGAGAGAGAGAGAGAATAGATCTCAAAGTCTGAAGTTCCCAAAGGCAAATCAACTCCAAAAGGAGATATGAGCTGGTCCTCATTTCACGAGGCCTTCTTGGAAGATCTCAGAAAGGATCTTAAAAGACATTTAGAAGAAAAATGGGGAAAGGAAATAATGTCTTTGCAAGAGGGTATGGAAAATGAAAAACAGAAATTATCTGAAGAAAATTCTTTTAAAAATAGAGTTGATGGAGCAGCTAGGTGATCGGGGCAGCTAGGTGGCGCAGTGGTTAGAGCACCAGCCCTGAAGTCAGGAGGACCTGAGTTCAAATCTGGTCTCAGACACTTCCTAGCTGTGTGAACCTGGGCAAGTCACTTAACTTCAATTGCCCTAGCAAAAAGAAAAAAAATAGAGTTTATGAAATAACTCCTTACAAAATAGATACGAAAAAGATACCAATTCATTGAAAAACAGAATATTTGAAATGGAAAAAAATGCAATGAATAAAACAATTCAATTGGTCAAATGCCAAAGGAGCTAAAAAAAGTTAACTATAGAAAACAACACCCTAAAAATTAGAATTTATCCAATCAAAGTGAAAGACTCAATAAGACTTCAAGAATCAGTCAAACAGAACTCAAAAAATGAAAAAATACAAGAAAATAGGAAATACCTCCTAGGAAAAACAGTTGATTTGGAAAATAGACCTAGCAGAGATAATCTGAGGACCATTAGACTTCCTGAAAGCCATGATGAAAAAAAGGGCTTAGACATTAGCTCTCAGGAAATCATAAAAGAAAATTGCCTTGATGTCATAGAATCAGAAGGCAAAATAGCCATTGAAAGAATTCACCAATAGTGTCCTGAAAGAGACCTCAAAATTAAATCCCAAAGAAATATCATGGCTAAATTTCAGAACTATCTGATCAAGGAAAAAATATTGCAAACATCAAAAAATAAACAATTCAAATACAGAGGGGCCACAATCAGGATTACCCAGGACCTTGTAGCTTCTACAAGGAATCAGATATTTCAAAAGGCAAAGGAACTTGGAATACAGCCAAGAATAAGCTATCTAGCAAAAATGAGCATTATCTTTCAGGGAAGAAGATGAACGAACATTCAATGATACAGGTGAATTTCATCTGTTTCTGATCAAAAGACCTAAGCTGAACAAAAAATTTGATTTCCAAATACAGAACCCAAGAGAAGGATAAAAAGGTAAAAATGAAAGACCTCTTGACAACTGTATTTCTATTATGGGTATACTTAGAGAGTGCAAGTATAATTCAATTTTATTATGATAATATGAAAAAGCAACAAGAGGTAGAAAGGGAATATACTTGAAAAAGAGAAAAATGAAGATAAAATACCTCTCATGAAGAGGCAAAGAAGACCTATTAAAATTAAGGGAAAGAAGGGAGGGGGTGAGTATTGTGTGAATGTTTCATCAGATTTGGCTCAAAGAGAGAATATCAGACATATTTGGTTTCACAGGGGAACTTCTCTCACCTTATATGCAAGTGGGAGAGGAAAGGGGAAAGGAAATGGGAAGATTATAGAAGGGAAAACAGAAGTAGTGGGGGAAAGGTGTAAGAAAGGAAGAGGCGCTCTAAAAGGGGAGGAGCTGTCTGAGGGAAATAGTGGTCAGAAGCAAAATACTGGGGAGGAGGGAAGAGGGAAGGGAAAGAGAAAAGCATAACTTGGAGTAAATAAGATGGCAGGAAATACAGAATTAATTATTTTAACTATGAATGTGAATGGGATGAACTCTCCCAGAAAACAGAAACAGTTAGCAGATTGGATTAAAAGCCAGAATCTACAATATCTTACTTACAAGAAACACATCTAAAGCATAGTGATACATACATAGTGAAAGTAAAGGGCTGGAGCAGAATTTATTATGCTTCAGGTAAACAAACACAAGGAGGGGTAGCAATCTTGATTTCAGATCAAGTGAAAGCAAAGACAGATCTAATTAAAAGAGATAAGGAAGGAAACTATATTTTACTAAAGGGTACCATAGGTGATGAAACAATATCAATACTAAACATATATGCACCAAATGGTATAGCATCCAAATTCCTAGAGAAGTTAAGAGAAGTAAGAGACAGCAAAACTATACTAGTGAGGGATCTCAACCTTGCTCAATGAATCAGCAGATTAGTTCTGAGGCATCAAATACAAACACAAAACACTTTCCACAAAATAAAGTCAAACCTAATCATTTGGAAAAAAATATCAAGTGCTCATGAGTAGGCTGAGCAAATATCACAAAAATGACAATACTATCTAAAGTAATCTACTTATTTAGTGCCATCCCAATCCAACTCTCAAATTATTTTACAGACCTAGGAAAAATAATAACTTCATCTGAAAGAGCAAAAGTTCAAGAATTTAAAGGGAATTAATGAAAAAAAAAATGCTCATGAGGGTGGCCTAGCTGTACCAGACTTAAAAGTATATTATAAAGCAGTGGTCATCAAAACCATTTGGTAAGCTAAGAGAGTAGTCAATCATTGAAATAGGTGCGGTTCACTGGACAAAATAGTCAATAACTATAACAATCTAGAGTTTGACAAAACAAAGACCCGAGCTTTTGGGATAAGATCTCATTATTTAATAGAAGCTGCTGAGAAAATTGGAAGTTAGTGTGGCAGAAATAAGCATTAGCCCACACCTAACATCATATACCAAGATAAGATCAAAATGGGTCCATGATTTAGACATAAAGAGTGATATTATAAGCAAATTAGAAGAAAATAGGATAGTTTGCCACTCAGATCTGTGGAGAAGGAAGGAATTTGTGACCAAAGGAAAACTGGGACTTATTATTGAACACCAAATATATAATTTTGATTATATTAAGCTGAAGAGTTTTTGTATCAACAAAACTAATGCAGACAAGATTAGAAGGGAAGCAATAAATTGGGAAAACATTTCTACATTTAAGAGTTCTAATAAAGGCCTCATTTTAAAAATATGTAGAGAATTAACTCAAATTTATAAGAATTCATGCAATTCTCTAGTTGATAAATGGTCAATTTTCAGGTGAATAAATTAAAAATATTTCTAGTCATACAAAAACTAAGTCACTCCAAATCTCTATTGATCTGAGAAATGCAAATTAAGACAACTCTGAGTTACCACTAAATACCTGTCAGATTGGCTAAGGTGACAGGAAAAGATAATGGCAAATGTTGAAGGAGATATGGGAAAACTGAAAATTAATACATTGGTGGAATTGTGAATGGATCCAGCCATTTTGGAGAGCAATTTGGAAGACTGCTCAAAAAGTTATCAAACTGTGCATACTTTTTGATCCAGCAGTGCTTTTATTGGGCTTATATCCCAAAGAGACTTTAGAGGAGGGAAAGGGACACACATGTACAAAAATATTTGTGGCAGCCCTTTTTGAAGTGGCAAGAAACTAGAAATTGAGTGGCTGCCCACCAGTTGAAGAATGGCTAAATATCTTATGGTATATGAACATTATGGAATATTATTGTTCCATAAGAAATGATTAGCAGGATTAATTTTAGAGAGGCCTGGGAAGACTTACATGAATTGATGCTCAGTGAAATAAGCAGAACCAGGAGATCATTGTACAGGACAAGCACAAGATTATATGATGATCATTTGTGATGGATGTGGATCTTTCAAACAATCAGATCATTCAGATCAGTTCCAATAATCTTGTGGTGAAGAGAACTATCTATATCTAGAGAGAGAACTGTAGGAACTGAGTGTGGATTACAGTATAACATTTTCACTCTTTTGTTGTTTGCTTAAATTTTGTTTTCTTTCTCATTTTTTTCCCCTTCTTGATCTGATTTTTCTTGTACAGCAAGATAATTGTATAAATATGTATACATATATTAGATTTGACATATATTTTAACATATTTAATATGTATTGGGTTGCCTGCTATCTAGAGGAGGGGATGGATGGAAGGAGGGGAAAATTTGGAACACAAGGTTTTCCAAGGGCCAGTTTTGAAAAATTACCCATGCGTAGGTTTTGCAAATAAAAAGCTTTAATAAAAAAAATCTCACCTGCAAATCCCCTTCTCTTCATGTACATACTTATAGCTATACTTCAGGGCCTTATCACTTTTCATTTTATATATCAAAATAGGTATTTTTTCCTCTTGGATTCCCTGACTTAACCTCTCTGTAACCCAATCCATCCACCACTCAACTGCTCAGGTTATTTTTCTAATGTTTATGTCTTCCTACATCTCCTTATACAGTCATCTCTATTGGTTCTCTTTTGCTACTAGAACCAAATATGAATTCCATCATTTGGCATTTAACACATTCATTTAGCTACATTTTATCTTTTCTGTCTCATACTCTACTTCTCTCCATGTGTTCTATACACCAGAGATATTGTACTATTTTTTAAACTTAGATGATCTTCCATGTTCATTCCTTTGCATGGAGCTCTTCATACTTGGTTGGAATGCTCTGCTCTTTTGTTTAGTTTCCCCATGTCACCCAAGTTTTAACTGAAATACCATTTGGTATAGAAGGATTTTATTTATTTCTATATATGCTAGTGTTTTTCTCTCTAAGATTATTTTTATTCTACTGGATATATATCTTCTTTGTACCTGATTGTTATTAACTTTCTTCCTCTTTAGACTGTGAACTCCTTTAGAGAAGGGACATATCTTTTTTTTTGTATACTCATAACATAGTAGTATGCTTGAAACATAGTACAAGATCTGACCTCAGGGGGCGGAGCCAAGATGGCGGAGTGAAAACATGACTGCGTCTCCTCCGATCTTCTCTCAAACCAACAATAAAATAAGCCTCTGAACTGATCTTCAAGTCAACGAATTTAGAAATACTTGAATACTGCTTGCTGATACCTCTGAAGAACTTCACATCAGGTTTATCTATCTTGGACAGAGGGATAAACAGTGGTGTAGGCCCAAAGTGAGGGTGGGACTCAGCTCATTGTGGCAAAAACTCCAAACTCCAAACTCCAAACACCTGGAGTTTATCTGAGGCACTCGGGACACTCTGCCCTGATAGGGGGCAGGTGTTCTGACAGACTTGCCTTGTTTAAGGAGTAATTCGGACTTAGTCTTAGCCCCCACCTGACCAGCACCTTAGTCAACTTGCCGAAGTGCCCCAGGGCAAGGAGCTTTAGCCAAGGTTTTTCCAAACCTTAAAGAGATATACACTCTGTTTAAAAAAAATGAAGAAGTAAAAGAGAGCTCTCACCATAGACAGCTTTTATCGAGACAGAGAAGGGCTGACCCCAGATCCCGAGTTTCCTTTAGACAAAATTTCAGAGGATGTTATTAAGGACCATCATTAGTCCCCTTTTCAAAAGGCCTTTCTGGAAGATTGCATACAGAATCTCAAAAGAGAGTTGGAGGATAAATGGGAAAATAAACTGAACTCAGTGCAAGAAGCCCTCCAAAAGAGATATGATAAAGACACCAATTTATTGAAAAATAAAATTAGTGAAGTGGAAAAAGAGTGCAATGAACAAATTGGCCAGTTAGAAAAGGAGCTTAAAAAGGTAACTGAAGAAAACAACACTTTAAAAATAAGAATTGAACAAATGCAAGTGAATGACTCAATAAGACTTCAAGAATCAATCAAAAAAATGAAAAATTAGAAGAAAATATGAAATATCTCCTAGGAAAAACAACTGACTTGGAAAATAGATCTAGGAGAGACAATCTAAGAATTATTGTACTTCCTGAAAGTCATGATGAAAAAAAGAATCTAAATACTATCTTCCAGGAAATCCTGAAAGAAAACTGCGCTGAGATTGTAGAATCAGAAGGCAAAATCACCATTGAAAGAATTCACCGATCACCTCCTCAAAGAGACCCCAAAATTCAAACCCCAAGGAATATCGTGGCTAAATTTCAGGACTATAACACCAAGGAAAAGATTCTGCTTGCAGCTAGAAAGAAACAATTCAAATACCAAGGATCAATAATTAGAATCCCACACAATCTGTCAGCCTCCACATTGAAGGATCACAGGGCCTGAAACCAAATATTCCGAAGGGCAAAGGAACTTGGATTACAGCCAAGAATAAGCTATCCAGCTAGAATGAGCATTATCTTCCAGGGAAGAAGATGGTCATTCAATGACATAGGTGAATTTCACCTATTTCTAATGAAAAGACCAGATCTGAACAAAAAATTCGACATCCAAACACAGAACTTAAGAGATGCATAAAAATGTAAAAAGGAAAAGACTCTTGAGAACTTTATTTTTACTAGGGGGATACTTAAAGTTTGGGGGTATAATGAACTAGATATTACTTTGATAATATGAAAAAGAGAACCAGAGGGGGAAAGGTTGTCATACTGGGGAAAAGAGGGAAAAAGTGGCAAAATAAGATCTAAAAAAAAAGAGGTAAAAATAAGGTAAAATCTCTTGAAGAGGCAAAGAAAACCTAGTATAATTGAGAGAAAGAGGGGAGGAAGATGAGCATTGTGTAAATCTTACTCTCATCAGGTTGGGCTCTAAAAGTGTATATCAGACACTTGATTTCACATAGAAACTTGTCTGTTGCTAGAGGGAAGTGGGAGGGAAAGGAGGAAAAGAAAGGGATAAACTAATAGAAGGGAAAATAGAAGAACCAGGGGAAAAGAGTAAAAACAGGGGGAGGGGACCTAAAGGGTGGAATATTGTTTGGGGGAGGGGGACATCAAAAGCAAATTACTGAGGAGGGGGGAAGGGAGAAAGGGGAAAGGAAAGGGGAAAACATAACTTGGGTAAATAAGATGGCAGGAAATAAAGAATTAGTTATTCTAACTGTGAATGTGAATGGGATGAACTCTCCCATAAAGCGGAAGCGGATATCAGATTGGATTAAAAATCAGAATCCCACAATATGTTGTCCACAAGAAACACATCTAAAACATAGTGACGCATATAGGATGAAGGTAAAAAGTTGGAGCAGAACCTATTATGCTTCAGGTGAACCAAAAAAAGCAAGGGTAGCAATCCTTATCTCAGATCAAGTAAAAGGTAAGATAGATCTAATAAAAAGAGATAAGGAAGGAAACTATATTTTATTAAAGGGTACCATAGATAATGTAGCAATATCTATACTAAATATATACGCACCAGGTGCAATAGCATCCAAATTCCTAGGGGAGAAATTAAGAGAATTGCAAGAGGAAATAGACAGCCAAACTATACTAGTGGGGTATCTCAACCTTGCTCTCTCAGAATTAGATAAATCAAACCACAAAATAAACAAGAAAGAAACTAGGGAGATAAACCAATTGTTAGAAAAGGTAGGTATGATAGATCTATGGAGAAAGTTGAATGGAAACAGTAGGAAGTTTACTTTTTTCTCAGCAGTGCATGGAACCTATACAAAAATTGACCATATGTTAGAGCATAAAAACCTCAAAATCAAATGCAGAAAGGCAGAAATAGTAAATGCATCTTTTTTCAGGTCATGATGCAATAAAAACCACATGCAATATAAGGCCAGGAGAAAATAAACCAAAAATTAATTGGAAATTAAATAATCTAATCCTGAGGAATGAATGGGTGAAAGAGCAAATCATAGACACAATCAATAATTTCATCCAGGAGAATGACAATAAGGAGACAACATACCAAAATTTGTGGGATACGGCCAAAGCGGTTATAAGGGGCAATTTTATATCTCTAGATACTTACTTGGACAAAATAGAGAAAGAAAACATCAACAAATTGGGTTTATTATTTAAAAAAATGAGAAAAAGAACAAAGTAAAACCCCTCAATTAAATACCAAATTGGAAATTCTAAAAATAAAACAGGAAATTAATAAAATTGAAAATAAGAAAACCATTGAATTAATAAATAAAACTAAGAGTTGGTTCTATGAAAAAACCAACAAAATAGATACGCCTTTAGTTAATT
Source organism: Myrmecobius fasciatus (assembly GCA_023553655.1). Classification (NCBI taxonomy): domain Eukaryota; kingdom Metazoa; phylum Chordata; class Mammalia; order Dasyuromorphia; family Myrmecobiidae; genus Myrmecobius; species Myrmecobius fasciatus. The sequence goes on along the minus strand of JAJPUD010023133.1, from coordinate 710 downwards.
TGATAAGAAAAAGGAAAGAGGAAAATCAAATTGTTAGTCTCAAGAATGAGAAGGGAGAACTTTCCTCCAATGAAGAGGAAATTAGAGCAATAATTCGGAGTTACTTTGCCCAACTTTATGCCAGTAAGTTTGATAATCTAAATGAAATGGAGGAATATCTACAAAAATATAGATTGCCCAGGTTAACAGAAGAGGATATAAATTATTTAAATTGCCCCATATCAGAAAAAGAAATAGAACAAACTATTAATCAACTTCCTAAGAAAAAATCTCCAGGGCCAGATGGATTTACATGTGAATTCTACCAAACATTCAAAGAACAATTAATTCCAATACTATATAAACTATTTGAGAAAATAGGGACAGAAGGTATACTGCCAAATTCCTTCTATGAGACTGATATGGTGCTGATAGCTAAACCAGGTAGGGTGAAAGCAGAGAAAGAAAACTATAGACCAATTTACTTAATGAATATTGATGCAAAAATTTTAAATAGGATATTAGCAATGAGATTACAGAAAGTCATCCCCAGGATAGTACACTATGACCAAGTAGGATTTACACCAGGGATGCAGGGCTGGTTCAATATTAGGAAAACTATCAGCATAATTAATTATATTAATAACTAAACTAACAAAAACCATATGATTATCTCAATAGATCCAGAAAAAGCCTTTGATAAAATCCAACACTCATTCCTATTAAAAACA
>JAJPUD010023132.1:0-20417 GCA_023553655.1 Myrmecobius fasciatus | reverse complement strand
AAAAAAAAAAAAAACTTGGGTCCCTAATGTTCAATTGGAGCAGCAGCAAGAATTGGGTTATCTGGTTGTTCCCAATCCAATTCAATTAACATTTATTAAACACCTATAATGTACAAACAGCTGTACTTTTGAGGTCTTCACCAGGCATGGCAATATCCTGTATAAAAGCACAAAGATGTGATATGCAAGGTCAAATTCAGAGAAAAATAAGCCATTTTGTCTACAAGTTCAAGTGTATAAATGGAAGTAACATGAAATAAATATGAAAAGTGAAATGACAGATTATGAAGGAATTTAAATGTCACATGAGTAGTTTATTATTTAATCTGGACATGGCAGGGATCCACTGAAGCTTCTTGAACAGGAAAGAGTTATGGTCATGCTTGTCGGTATGATCCTAGGAAGTATGTATTGAAGAGGGTAGAGATATGATGTCTTCAGGCAGGTAGCCTGAAGACCAGTTAGAAGGCTAATGTAACAATCCAGGTGAGAAGCGATAAAGACTTGAACTCAGATGTTAACTGAGACAATAAATGAGAGAATGTGGTAGGCATAAAATTGATGACTTGGTCATTGATTGGATCACCAGTATGCAAGGGAGAATGAAAAGTCAAGAGTGATGCCAAAGTTGCCAACCTGTATGATTAGACATATGGTGGTGCCCTCCACAGACACAAGAAAATTTGGAACCCATTTGATGGGTATGAGGCAAAGGTGTATAGTAGCTTGAGGGTATAGACAGATACCTTAATGTTCATGTTCTCTCATAAACCCTCCATAAAGTATTCAGCTAATATGCTGTAGACCTTTTCCTAGGTCTTTTGACATCACTTGCTAGTTCAGACTTCAAGCTATCTGTTATCCCTTATTAATCCTATATGACTAGTCTATTTCCTTTTCCTTTCCAGCCTGAATGATATATTTTTTGTCAATTTATGTATGTAATTCATTGTGGCTCACATATTGCAGCCTATACATGATTTATCATGCATCTCTCGTAGAGTCTTTTGGGTCACCATAATTTTTATTCTTCAGAAAATGTGGGATTCTATAATACAATGTCATACAGAATCACTAGAATAATGTTATTGCTTTTAAAAAAAAGAATGATTTTTTTTGCCTCAGGAAGTAAGTTGGGATTGCTAAAAAAAAGTCTTGTGAATTTCCCAAATGTGATATTCAGTTTTTTCTCAATGAATGAATGCATGACAAACCACATAAACACTTAAGTATATGCCTTATACTATGATAAGTACTAGGGATGTAAAGACTGGAAAAAAAAAAGATAGATCTTATCCTCAAGAAACTTACATTCAGGGGCAGCTAAGTGACACAATGGATAGAGCACCATCCCTGAAGTCAGGAGGACCTGACTTCAAATCTGGTCTCAGACACTTAACACTTCTTAGCTGTGTGGTCCTGGGCAAGTCACTTAAATCCAATTGCCTCAGGAAAAAAAAGAAAAGAAAGAAAGAAACTTACATTCAAATAGAGGAAGGGTATATATCCCCATCCTTAGACACATCTCATATATATATATATAAAGGATATATATATATATATATAGGATATATATATATATATGAGATGTGTCTAAGGATGGATGTTTTATTTTGGAAGAAGTAGAAGGAGGGAGAGAAAAGGGACAGAAGAGGGTCAAAAAATGGTCTGGATGGATGGAATGTGAAGCTTAAGAATGGTCTAATGTTTAAGACCAGCCAAGTCAATAGATATAAAAGGCTGTAGAATAGTTTTCATACACTTGGTTACAAATGAACTGGATTGGACCTTTGGGCAGGAGCTTCAAAAGATGAGTTGGTTTAACTTTCCTAGGGACTGAAGCATAGATTCAGGAAGATCTGGATATTGAAGTTCTAGTCTCCTCTCTAGTGTGGAAAGTGATGATACAGGTAAGATCAATGGAGGGAGGCAAATAGCAAGGTGGCCTTGGTGGCTGACTGGATTGGATCTGAAGTCCAGATCAGTGAATACTGACTAGTCTGTGAATTAAATGTATTGATGTTCAATGATTTATCCACTCAGCAGCATATCATAATTTGGATTATAGATAAACCTTCTTCATCTACTTGATTTTTCTTTGATGAAGAGTTAAATCAGATTCTGAATCCTATTTAGGAAGTCCTTTAGTATTCTGGGGCTAATGCAATCAGCTCAATATCAGAAAACTGGTATCTGAAGCTACTCTCCACCTAGTGGGGGGGACAGGGAATCCTGTATTATTGCTTTCTTGAGATAAGTGGCTCCATTTTTAAATTAGCATCTTTTCAATGTGAATTTATCAGTCACATTGACTTTTCTGTGCTTAGGCTTGCCCTTAGCCCCATCTACCTATAAAGTTAATAGAAAAACTAAGTTTCTCTATTTCCCTTACAAGCCTAACAATGACTACAGGTTCAACACTTTATTCACTCTATCATATAGTGAAGGCAAAAGAATGCAAATTTCTCTGCCCTTTCTTTCAAGGAAGGAAGAGCTAGAGCTTCAAAAATAATAAATTGTTTTTCTCAGGCAAGAAAAACTCTTCTATACTCCCTATTTGGGAGAGACTCTTTAGAATCCTTCCTGTAACTATATGTCTTTAAATCAACATCTTTCTAACTTGTTATATCAAACTGAGTTGTTAAACCTCAGCCATAGGGAAGTCTTTTTTTCATTTGGATCCTGCACTGGAAATAATAACAATGATAACTTACATTGAGAGAGAACTTTAAGGTTTACAAAGTGTTATAGATATTATCTCATTTTATCTTCAGAGCAACCCTTACAGGTAAGTTTTATGGGTATTATTATTCTCATTTTAATATGTAGGCTTAATAACATTTTATTTGCTGGAGGTGTTTGGTGAGGGTGAGGAGGAAGTAGAGCAAGAGTTGACAGCTTGAACAGCTTTACTCAGCCCTTTTCAATATTGGTCCCAAGTTGATTCAGGGTCATTATAGGAATTGAAAAGAATCTCTTTATTCCAGCTTCACCCAGATCTTTCATGGTTTTAATGAGTATAGTCATCACTAAGATCTGAAGGAGAGCCAGGCTAATACCACAAGATTTATTGAAATTAAAAAAAAATTTGGAGTTTGGATTGAGAGTGTAAGCAACAAGGTAGCTAGTGGTATAATGGTTAGAGTATTAGCCCTGAGGTCAGCAGGACCTGAGTTCAAATCTGGCCTCAAACACTTAACATTCCCTAGCTGTGTGACCCTGGTCAAGTTACTTAACTCCAAATGCCTCAGTAAAAGAGAGAGAGAGAGAGAGAGAGAGAGAAAGAGGAAGTGTAAGCAGCAACAAAGGAAAGAATAGCTTTTAAAAAAAGACAAAATTTCTGAGGGTTTCTTTATTATTCTACTAGTTGTAGATGTAGAGTCTGCTTCACAAAAGAATTAAATATGATCTTTGGGTTTGTAAGTGAAAGAGTGACCACATCCATCTGTGGTGAAGACTTACAGATGGCAGAATGAAGCAGCAGCAGCAACTTAGCAGAGATACCCAGCAGAAAACAGCAAAGTAGTATGATAATATTACCAGAAGTAGTATGATAATATTACCAGACTTATGATTTGAGTGAAGTCTGACCCACAGAATGATTCAAACCTGGAATAGCTGTCTGATACTGAAAATATATGTTTGGGGAGTGGTTTGGGCCTAGTGCTACAAATGAGGGAACTAAAATTCTAAGAATTAATAAATACATTTACATAAGCATTTGCTATGTGCCAAGCATCATACTAAGCACTGGAGATCATTTGTTCATAATTGTAGAGGGAATAAAGATTAGAGGCAGAATTTGAACCCATTCAGGTACAGATATCTTTCTATTATACTAAGCATCCTTCATAACAAGGGCAAAACACTTCTAGAGATCATATATATTTCTGTTTTATGCTTCACTTGTTTAATAAACAGAGGACTATTAAACAAAGTTATTGCTATGGTTGTAGCTACCAAAAAATCTTCTATGATCTTTACATTTGTTTTTGGGACATCTTGCTGGAGATAAAGCTTTAAGGTTGCATTTTACATTATATAATCAAGTGAGGTTGTTGGGTTGGGGTTTTTTGTTGTTTTTTTTTTGGGGGGGGGTGGAAATCGACCAAAAATAAACATAACAAAATGTTATATAATCTACACCTTTCCAAAAATTGTGTGACCATAAAAAGTTTCCTTCATTATTTCTTTGTCTAAAAATGTTGACATATGTGGGAAAACTGGGACACTGATACATTGTTGGTGGAACTGTGAACGGATCCAACCATTCTGGAGAGCAATTTGGAGCTATGCTCAAAAAGTTATCAAACAGTGCATACCCTTTGACCCAGCAGTGTTTCTACTGGGCCTATATCCCAAAGAGATTTTAAAGGAGGGAAAGGGACCCACATGTGCAAAAATGTTTGTGGCAGCCCTTTTTGTAGTGGCAAGAAACTGGAAATTGAAAAGATGCCCATCAATTGGAGAATGGCTGAATAAATTATGGTATATGAATGTTATGGAATATTATTGTTCTGTAAGAAATGACCAACAGGAGGATTTTAGAGAGGATTGGAGAGACTTGCATGAACTGATGCTGAGTGAAATCAGCAGAACCAGGAGAACATTATACACAGCAACAAGACTATACGATGATCAATTTTGATGGACATGGTTCTCCTCAACAATGATGTGATTCAAACCAGTTGTGCTGCGATGAAGATAGTCATATACATCCAGAGAGAAGCCTGTGGGAACTGAGAGTGAACCACAACACAGCATTTTAACGCTTTCTGTGAATATTTCCATGCATTCTGTTTTCCTTCTTAGGTTGTTTTTTTTCTTCTTCTCTTTCTAGATCTGATGTTTCTTGTGCAGTAAGATAACTGTATAGATATGTATACATGTATTGTATTTATCATATAATTTGTCCTATCTAGCATGTATTAGATTATCTGTCATCTAGGTGTGGGGGTGGGGGGAAGGAAAGGAAAAGCTTGGGAAAAAAAAAAGTTTTTTTGCAAAGGTCAATGTTGAAAGGTCACTCATATGTTTTGCAAATAAAAAGCTTTATTAAAAAAAATAAAAAAATAAAAAATAAAAATGTTGACATATAGAAATTAAATCTATCATCTCACTGAGGTTTCAGAAAAGTTCCTTGGTTTTATCTAACAGTTCAAAAAGCTTATTGCTATAGAGTACATTTAAGGTAAAGCAATGCTATCATGAGATCATTTTGGCCTCAGGTTGTTCTAAGATGATGAGGTTGGTCTGGATGATCTCTGAGATTATTTCCAGCACTAACATTCGATGAAACTCCCCTTGGATAGAGTCCAAGGTGGGCCTGTCTTATGCCTAATTGCACATATTATTAATGACTAATGTTACTGGCAAATTACCAATGTAAATAAAAGGAAAGGATAGTTGGTCTATGAGGACTTCCAGAATGACAGAAGCTTTATTTCTTCATTCCTCTGACATTTTGCCTTTCTCACCTTTTCACATCCATTCAAACCCAGTTTATCCTTCAAATCCTACATAGATATCTACATATTCCAGGAAACTTCCCTGATTTATTCTAGCATTACTCCAAATATTCCGATATTCAGCATTGCATTGGTGAAACATGGATGAGCCACATATTTTATAATTATAGATGAACATTTACATAGTACTTTAGAATTTACCAAGCACTTTAGCTCCATTATCCCACTTGAAATTCACAACAAGCCTGTGAAATGTCTACCCATAGGTGTTATTCTCCATGTTTACAAATGATGACACAAAGGCTCAGGGATTTTCCCATCGGTCAGTAAGCATTAGAGACGGGTGAAAACTCATGCCATTCTGATTCTGGGTCTAACACTTGATTCATTAAGTCACACTGCCTCTGGATTTTGGATGGCTGCCACAAACAGGCCAATGTGCAGGCTGTGGAAGCAATCAGGAAAGGGAAATGAGTATTTCTGGTTTGTTTTGATTTAACAAAGGCTTTGGATTGATTTCAAGTTTAAGAAGTACCAAGTCCCCTAGAGCTAGATGCTATAACAATAGTGGAGAATTGCTTTGCTTTGGATCCCCAGAACATATTGCATGGCACAGGGTAAGGATTTAATAAGGATTAGTTGATTGATTGAATGATTGATTGATTAGTCACAATCACAACCAGAGGAGTGTCTTTACATGCCCACAACATGGAAAGACTAATATTAAATGCTTGCTGAATAAATGAATGAATTAATGCTCTCATTTCAATCTTCATATCCACATGCAGATTCATGGTAGCCACAGTGAACAGCATCATTTTTAAAGATGAAAGGGAGCTATAAAAATAAATATGTTACATATATAAAAGTACATTAAATTCAAATGCACTTGTATAAATCTAAACACATTTTCGTTTGTTCATAACCACTAATGATTCAAATAAAGAAAGAATCTCAAGATTAATCTCGACATTAGAAACTACAAAGCTCATGAACTTGCTATTAGTTCTTCCCTACTGTGAACATCAACCATGGATGTCACTTAAATATTCTTTCTTTTACTCAATGAAGATAACTAAATACAGGTATATAAGCCCCCAGAGTTTCCTCACATATCCTCTCACTGACCATGTTCCCATCAAACATGAAGAAGTTTCAAGCCAAAAGATCTGAGAGAGATTTAAAGGGACCTCAGTGTTCTAGCATAATGATTTAATTTTACGGAGAAAGAAAGGGCAGGCTCAAGAAGGTAAAGTAACTTGCTTAAAGTCACATAACTAGTTAGGGGAAGAGCCAAGGTTTGGGCCCCTGTTTCTTGACTAATAGTCCAAGTGCTTAGTAATTCTTACAACAGCCAAGCCATTGTGAGAATGCCAATTTCCTTGGGTCACCAATTTAGCTTCCTCCTGATCTTCCAGGAGATTTTGGTCACTGTACTTGGAGTATCCTAGGCTGGTGGTAGAAGGAGACCATATTTTCTAATTCATCAACTGCCTAGCTTCATGCTACTTTGGTCATTATCCTTGTTGGCCAAGATCAGCTGCCCACAGAGTAGACATGGGGAAATCATTTTGGGGGAGAAAGAAAAATAAGAAGCTTCTTCCCTTTTTATAGCTGAATCTTAATGCCAACTCTAATTATACTTCATTAACTCTTATGGTAACAATAGCCTTTGTCAGAGTTCATTTTTCAATGGGAAACTGAAGTATCACAAGGTGAAAGTATGGGCCTATGATGACTTGCTGAGTCAGCAACAAAATCTGCAGCAGAGCCTTGGGGCTCCTTTGGATAGTAAAGTAATATGTTAATGAAGTTCTTTAACTAATAGGAGGTTTTAGAACTAATGATAGTTTTCATGCATCTCTAGTGCTTCATATAAATTACCTTATTTGATCCCCATAGTGATCTGCAGAGTATTGAGCAAGTATTATCATTCCCATTTTTCTGATGAGAAAACTGAGTCTCAAAGACCTGAAATGGTTTTCTCAAGGCCATATAACTAGTATTATTGGCAAAGCTTGGACTTGCACATCGGTCTCATATACAATACTATTTTCTCCCTATGCACATGTGAAAATTTTACTCAGTTCTGATATGGGCACATATGAAAAAAGCCTGAATAAATGTGAGGTAATTATACCATTGAGGGTGAAAAGAAAGATTTCCCAAAATCACAGATTCTCAAAGGTATCAGAACCTGACTTGATTTTTAGATAAGTGTTAGCCTTTCCTAAGACTGGTACTTGGTATTCCCTAATGAGAAATCTGGCAGGATGCGAAGAAAAATAGGATTGCTGTGCTCATGTCCATCTAACATAGCAAGCTATGAGTTACACCAAGGAATATGGAAATGACTTCTAAGTGATGTCTACCTCAAAGTCAGGAATGGCTCTTTTACATCCTATATCTTCTTCATGGATTATTATGAATAAATGCATAATTATATCTTTTAACTTTTCGAAGCAATATCTGCATATTATAAGATTATGAGGAACTGCCTCAATCAGAGTATCCTTATCTCTAAAATGAAATGATGGGATTATATGACCCCTAAATTCCTTTTTAACTACAACTTATATCAAGTCACTCTTTGATGCAAAAACTTCCCTTTAAAATAAACAATATTGTTCTAGTAGTAAGCACCTAATAATTTTTTATTTAATTCATTTGTTCATTCATTCATTCATCCTGGTAATATTTTGCAGAATCCAATTTTAGGAAACTATAATTCTCAAAAATTAAAATGATGATTGACCCTAAAGGCAAAAGAAAGTTGTATGGAGGGTGGAAATAGACTTTAACCACCTATCAACAGTAAAGTGTATGAAAGAAGCAGTGTAATAATTACATTATATACAGAGCTTTAAATTTTTAAGTGCAATTTGCATATATTATCTCATTTGATCCTTACAAAAACCTGATGAGTAAGTCCTGCAGGTATCATAATCCCCATTTTGCAGATGAGAAATCTGATACTTAGAAACATTAAGCAAGTAGGCCATAGTCATACAACCAATAAATCAATCAAGCATTTATGAAACATCTGCTATTTGCCAGGCATTATCCTAAGCATTGGAGACACAAATACAAAAATTAACAATATCCATTCTCAAGAAACTTATGTTCAGTCAAGGTAAACATCACACACACAAACATATAAGTATGTTCAGGTACAAAGAAGATAAATATAGGATAACATGAGGGAGAAAGCACAAGTAGCTGCAAGGAATAAGAAATGCTTCAGGAAGATGGTAGGTCCTGAGCTTTGAAGGAAATGAAAGAATCCAAGAAATGGGACTAAGTAAGGAGTGGAGTATTCTAGGCATGGGGGATAGCTAGCTAGTGCAAAGAGTTAGAATGAAATAGTATTATATGTGAGAAAGAGCAAAAAGTTTTGTCAGACTAAGGAATGTATGAAAATGAAAAAAAAACTGAAAAAGGAGATTGGACATTGCAGTCAGATTATAAATACATTTAAGTATCAATCAAAGGAGTTTCTATTTAATAATGGAAGGGCCAATTGAATTTGTGGAAAAGGGAAACAACATGGTCATATCTAAACTTTAGGAATGTAGCCTTGAAATCTGTGTGGGAGATAAATTGGAGGTAAAAAGGCCTATTAGGAAATTGTTGCAATAGATTAGGAAGGAAGAGGTGAAAGGTGGTGGTTATAAGAGTTAACAGAAGGAATCATGATGAGATAACTCATGGGGGTAGAATTGGAAAAGCTTTGCAAGTGATCATATTTGTGGGGTGACAAAAAATAAGGAGTGGAGATTAACTTGAAGGCTATGAACCTTAATGACTGAAAGGATGATAATGCCCTCAAAAGGTACAACATAGTAAGTGCTGTTATCCCCATTTTATAAATTGAAACAATACACTGAGACAGAAATTAAGTGATTTACCTAGAATCATATAACTTGTAAAGTCTGAGACTGGATTTGAAATCAGGATTTCCTGATCCAAGCCCAGTGCTTTATTCACTATGTACCAACTGCTCCTCAGTAACTCCCTTCATCATCAATATAAACTTTTTAAAACAAAAATATCCCTTCCTGATCTCCATTCTCCTATAGAGAATGCCTTCCCCAATAAAAGAAAACTTTCTAAACACAAAAACTGTTTAGTTTTTTAAATTTATATACCAAATGTTTAGTGCATATCAAATACTTAATGCTTTTTTCATTCATTCCTTCAATTGATTTTTTTCATTCAATTGTAATAATCTAACTCTGATACCATCCTGTCTCCCCCAAAAAAGACATCATCAAGGATTCCAGAAAAGGAGATGAGCAACATATCACCCAAAATATTGTTTATCTCCCCTCACCCTTACCTTTGTAGATTACCATAGAGAAGATTAAAAAATGTACATTGATCACACTTTCCCTTCCCGGGTTATATATCCTAATGTAATAGAATTGGATTGCTCATTTCTTGACAATTCTTTTGTCCTCTACTTTTCCTTAGATTCCCTTATTAACAAAGCATTAATAGTAACTGTAATCAAATGCAATCTTCAATGAAAATTCTAATGTTTAACTCAGGGTCTTCCAAGAATACCTTCTGGACTAATATTAAAAAAAGGACCCTGGTAAACACATCTTTCATCTGACCCATGGAGAAAAGGAGATACAATACTTTTTTTTGGTCTTTTGGCACTGATAGCTTGCTATGAAAACACAACCAAAACTCTATAGGAGATTTTCCTTCTTTTTCTATGAGACGATTACCTTGTTTCTGTTACTCTGGCCACATGATGTTAATTTTCTTGGCTAGGATACCAGGTGCAATAACACAAGAGTCCCACTATAATAAGACTTCTGATGTGTTCTTTAGCCTAGTTATAAACATTCTGAACAGCAGAACTTCCATATTCTCCATGGTTCTAGATTCTTTACTAATATTTTATATTTATATGACACCTTTCATCTCAGGATCTCAAAACATGTTATAACATCTCACAACTTCCCTGTGAGGGAGGTAGAAGGCAGGTATTATTATCCCCATTTTACATATACAAAAACTGAGGTTCAGAGCTCATAACCAACCTGCTGAGCCAGTTCCTCAGAATTAGGAAGCTCTAGGGCTCAGGGCCCTTGAAAGAGTTCAGGAAGAGCTTTGGGTTTCAGGACTAAAATGTATTCTTCAAGAACATATTAGTGAGTGGGCTCAGTTATAAAATGATTTTTTTTTCTTTCTGAGAAGTAATGCTTGCCATTTTGTAAGTGCTTAATAGATATTAGTTGATTGATTGCTAATGAGAAAGTAGAAAAGATAGTTGGAACTACTGAGAAGTTTGGCTCTGATGGGCAGAACCTCAACATAACTTCCTTCAGTGAGCAAAGGGGTATTCATTAAGTATCAGTAATGTGACCCCAGACTGCGCTGAACATCATGGTGGAGAGGGGACACTAAGATCCTTAAGGAGCTTATTTACATATACAAAAATGAGAGAACAAAGCTTCACATTGTTAAGTGTTAATCTGTATGATCCAGACTCTGAGTGTAGCAAGAATTTGAAAGAGAAAAAGATCGTGACATAAGTATCTGAGAAAAATATGATCAAAAGAGTGGATGAGTCAGTCATACCATAAGTATGAAGAATCATTAATGGATCACCTGCATGCTCCATGGGTATTCATGCAGTTTCAAGAAAACTAGTTAGATCAGTCAGTCAGTAAATATTTATTAAGCCCCTACTATATGTCAGACATTATGATAAGTGCTGAAGACACAAAAAGAGGCAAAAAAAAACAACCCTTGCCCTCAAAAACCTTGTAATCTAAAGTGGGAAACAATAAGTAAACAAAATATACAAACAAGCAACACACATACATACAAGATAAATAGAAAGTAAATTAAAAACAGAAGGCACTGGAATTCAGAGGGATTGGGCAAGAATTCTTATAGAAAATGAGATTTTAATTGGGATTTAAAAGAAGTCAGTAGGTGGGAATGAGAAGAAAGAAAATTCCAGGCCCAGGGGGAGAGAGAAAATGGTTGGAGCTGAGAGATGGAATGTCTTATTTGTGGGGCAGCAAGGAGGCCAGTGTCACTGCATCAAAAAGCATGTGGCAGGAAGAGAGGTTTAAGCAGACTGAAAAGGTAAGAAGGATCTAGGTTAGGAAGGGTTTTGAATGCCAACCAGGGCATTTTGTATTTGCTCTTGGAGGCAACAGAGAGCCATTGGAATTTATTGAGTTGGGAGGTGACATGTGCTTTAGGAAAATCACTATTATGGCTAAATGGAGGCACTGGTGGAGATTTGAAGGCTATTGCAAAAGTGAGGACCTGCACCTTCTCTGGAGGATACATGAGGGAGAGTATGAGCAAGAGTTATACAGAATGAGAAGGTGTGGATAATTTACAATGTTTCTCTCTAAATAAATGTCCTCTTCCATAAGATCACCAACCATTAATGCCTCCAACAATGTGCAAGGAAGGCAATGGGAATATTAAGACAAAAATACTACTGATACTTACATCAAAAAGTTTACATTCTAAGGGGTGAAGCAAAATATACTCATACTAAACAGAATCATAAAGCAGGTGCAAAGGGGGCAAAGGAAAGGTGATGGTGGCAAAGGCTTCCTGGAGGAGATGGCTTGAGCTAGGCCTGGAAGGATGAGCTTGAGAATATAACTGCCTATTGATAAGAGTTCTTTTGACTACTACACTCTGTATGTATTTTTTTTTTCTTTTTGCTAAGGCAATTGGGGTTAAGTGACTTGCCCAGGGTCACACAGCTAGGAAGTGTCTGAGACCAGATTTGAACTCAGGTCCTCCTGACTTCAGGGCTGGTGCTCTATCCACTGCGCCACCTAGCTGCCCCACTCTATATGTATTTTCACTGAACAAAAATGAACCAATCAAATTCTAGAAGACAATATATATTGTGCCAGGAGTCTGACTTTTCCATTTCTAACATCTCCTTTTCTTCCTCTCCTGTCTTTTCTACTTCTCTAAATTTGCAGCACTGAAAAAATGTCCATCCTTTGGTCCTATCTCTAACAAAGGATTTAAAAATGTTCTTGTTAGTATTAAGAACATTAGAAAAATGCCTCACATTTTTGCAATTATTTTTACACTTTGTATGTATATTTTATTTTTCCAGTTACATGGAAAACAATTTTTTAACATTCGTTTCAAAACTGAGTTCTAGATTCTCTTCCTTACCCCCTTTCCACTCCTTGCCTAATTGAGAAGACACAACACATACTTTTCATGAAGCTTCCTTTTTCTATAATTGTTTCTAACCCCTGAGGGAAAAAAATATCTTACTCAGATAAGATAACTACTCCCAAAGTTAAATGAGCTTTCTGACCCATATATAATAGTCAACAGTTTCTAAGTCCATCCAAGGTGAATCACAGGCTGTGTTCTGAAAAACTTCTCATGGTTAATTTGATCTAAGAATACATTTTCCCATTTAAATATAATAAGCTTTTGGTGTGTTCCCAGGTGATCTAAAATGGGGGTACAGACATGAGGGATGCTTGGGGCCTGATCCTGGGAGATAGAACTGGGACATATGTGGACATTCCATGTTATTGTAATATATGGTTAGGAGCACCCTCTCTTCAATGACTGTATGGTAGATACTACCTGTCTATTAGGACAGTCTTGCCCTCACTTTTCCAGTGCTATGTAAGAAGAAATATTCATTCCCTCACAGCAGGGAAGAGACTGAGGACTACCACACTTTCTCCCACAAGCAAATTTCAAGGTTTGGTGTGTTTCATTTGTCCATGAATGGAGTCTTGAATCTGAGCATGAATCGTGAGGACTTTGAAGCCCAAGATTACAGGCTGGATATTTTAATCAGTCCAGCAGAGAAGCCCTAGAAAGGTATGGTCTTGAGATACTCACCAAAGACAAGAGCCTGGTAGGATTAATATTAGGTAGGGACTGAGATAAGTTATGAATCTCATCTTCCTCCAGAGATCAGAATGTAATGGAATGGAAAGATAATAATTTCCCAGGTACTGGAAGAAATATTACTAAATTAGCTCTTATTATATTCAAAGTATATTTCAAAACTCTTACGTGGTTAAACAGAACTGGGGATGCTTGGACTTTTAAAATGGGAGGAACAGAATCTGTGGTGGCTCTAGCCAATGGGAGAGACTTCTCCCTCAGCCTCCTCAGGATACTATATAACCCTAAGAAATGGGTGGAATTGAAACAGTATTACATTAAATTGTATTCTTGCAAAGGTAGTTAGAAAATTGTATTTAAATTGAAACAAAGAAACAAATAATCCCACAGTAATTCGGTTCCAAAATCAGCTCAGAAATAGATTTAGACTGAGTTCTGGGTCTTAGTAAGGAGATGCCATATGGCACATGAGGGAGGAAGAGGAAGAGGGAAAAAATCTCCCCATTTTCCTGAATTGCAGGTCAGGCCCAGGGCAAAATTTTGAAATAGGAGTAAGTTAATTTTGGCATTCTCCCACATTCATCTCTGCATCTCTCCCCCACCTCCCATTTCCTTCTTTTCTGTCTCCCAGGTACAAGGTTCCCCAGAGGCAGCCCTCCCAGGCCTGTCATAACCCCACAAATTATCCATTGCTCCAAATTGCTTTCTTTCTCTTCCCCTGAATTAGAAGCTCCCATGCCTTTGATGCCATTGATATCAACTAGAGCAGTGGTTCCCAATCCATATATCAAGTACTCTTACAAGGCTATGGAATTGTGTAAAGTTCACTAAATGATTCAGTATTATGGATACCCAAGAAAAGCAGCATGAAATCCAGTCCTGCCTCTGATACATACCAGCTTTTTAACTAAAGGCAAGTTACTAAAGCTCCTATTACCATGCAGAAACTCTTTAAAGCTATAGGCTATAGACAAGTTATGGTATGCATTGGTTGGGGTTCCTTACATTGATGAAATCACAGGATTGGACTAATACATATGAAGGGTCTGAGCCCCTGAATTTATAGGACAGGTCCCCAACAGAAAGACTATCCTAGTTTCAAGGTATTCTCTGGATCTGCATCCCCCAAAACCATAACGCAAAAGCCCTCATGAAGGGGCTTGTCTTTAATTGTCAGCCAAAAGACAAAATTAGTTCTAAAAAAAAAAGGCATCCGATAAAAATGGCATAATTAGAAATCTAGCAACAAAATATAAGCCTGGGGATACTTTCCCATAGATACACATAATATCAATGGGAAAAGCATATACCCATAGGGAAAACACATAGAGAAACATACACATAAGGAAGTATAAGTGGCCAAGATTCACAAGAGAGGGGTAATAATAATAATAATAATAATAATAGTATTATTTATGTTTGAAAACGCTTTACAAATATTATTTCATTTTATTCTCACAATCATCTTGGGAAGTAGATGTTATACCCATTTAACAGATGAAATATATGGAGGCAGACAGACCTTCAGTGATTTATCATATTGTTGATAAGCATCTGAGGCAGGATTTAAGCCCAGGGCTTCCTTGAGATCCAAGATTCTACCCACTGTAGTATCCTAGCTGCCACAGAAAAAGCTCATGTGGAAAGAACACAAACACATATAAGGAAGAGTGATTTTTTTACCTCTTATACTATAACATTGTTACAGAATACTACAGTAATGTCCTTGCCTGTTTTTATTGGGCCTACCTGCTCCCAGCATTCTTCTTTATAGTATCTACCAGATATTTCTCTGCTAAATTTTGCTCTACTTGAGGCACAGCTTAAAAAAATTTTTTGACAATTTCTTTCTCATGGAAAGATCTAGCATTGTCATGCTTTGTTAGGGTAAAACCCTTAATCTGTACATAACTTTTTCAGAAAAGCTAGAAATCTTGACCTGAGAACTGATAAGAGATTTCCTCTCTGGTTTTCCCTTATTGATTCCTCAATGTTGTATTTTTAAATCCTCTCACCAGGCCCAGGATTCTTAACCCCTGGTGTCAAGTTCTCCAGAACAACAACAACAAAAAAAAAATCAGTGTATTCTTATCTGGCTGAGCCTTTGATTTCAACTCATTTCTTGCTGGTTCAAGGTCTTTAATTCCTCTCTGAGAGACTTTACCTTAACTTACAATAAATATTCCACATATCTCCAGATTTTCAATCTAAGAAGATTGGATTGTGAATCAAGTAATAGTTACTTACACAATAATTAACAAATGTCTTTGGGATTTAAGGTTCCTCATTTTTTTAAACCTCACATTTCTTCCATTTTTCCATGTAAATAAAGTAGTGTGAAGAGAGACATGAGGGTGGGAAAGAGGTAAAGAGAAGAGAGATTGATTGAGATAGAAGCTAATTCCAGACAGCAAGGTCATGTTTCTACTGCCTGCTTTACTACATTCCTGGAGTTTTCATATGCTGATGGAAAGGGTTTTATACATATACACATACACACATACACACACACACAAATATGTATGTATGTGAACATAACATACAGTATCTTGTCAACTAAATAAGTATATCTTAAACCTTATTTCAAAAGTAATAATACTTCAGTAAATTTATGATCTTTTGTATGTGGGTACTCCTTTCAATGATATGTCACAAGACATTAGTATATTCTCATCCTATCAATCCATTTTTCCCATAAATTTTTTTTTGTAAATCTTTTGTAAAGGAGTCTACACATGGCTATTTTAGAGCCAGTTCCAAATTGCCTGGGAGAGCTGACTGTTAAATTTTCATTGTTAGCATATACACTTCGGAACTGGTAAACATTACGTCAGGTTCTTGATTTATGGTTTTTATTGATTTCTAGACTTAAGTCATAGAGAAAATGTTAATAGAGTAGATTAAATGCAATTTAAGTGTGTCCTGCATATTCCCACTCACCCCCAAGAGGTGGCTTGGTTATTAAACATTTATCATCACACTTTTGGGTCTGCCCACTGTACTGAGGCTCATCTGGTTCTCAACATTGTAATGCTAGTTGTCCTTTGTTATCCCTCATTTTTCTAGCCATATATCACTGATTTGTTATACTTTTGCTATAATACCTCATGTTCAAATTTTTATAGATAATATGTTATATACTCTGTTTACATTGTCTTTTCTTTATATTTTAGGTATTCGCAAGCATTACTTTTTTTTTCTTTTTCATTCTGTGTTTTCTCAACCAATGGTTACTAACATGACAACCAGTAAAAACTCTCAAGATCTGTTTGAGGGATAATGTATTTAGAGGGATAACACATTGACTTCAAACAAAATTCAGTAATTTAACTTATAACTACTGTTAAAATCTGCTAGGAGACTGTAACTTAAATTTATCAGAACATAAAGCAGTCTGTGCATTTCTCATTTAGCATTTTATGTTTCATCTTGGCTCTTCACTGAATCTAATCTCCATTATCTTCTGACAAACCCAGATAGAGGACTTGATCTCCTTCCCTATTTGGTGGTCATCTTCTCTGATGAACTCTCTTTACTACTAATCAGTTTCAATGGACCCAAGACCTCCAGACCTTTCAAATTTACAAGTTTATCTCAAAGTCTAGACACATTGAATTCAACTGGATTCTTGGTCAGAAAAAGAAAAAGTCTGTTAAGGGCTCAAGCACAAGTTTGTCTGTTGGATTACCCCTTATCAAGTCATCAAGTTACCAGAGTGGGGAAAAACTAACTTATTCCACATCCTTTCCCAGAAGTCTTAAAATAATACCATCTGTGGAGTCAAAGGAAGAGAGAGTCAGATAAAAGTTACCATTCCTTTTAACTGATACTGTGCCCTTCTTTTCTGCCACTGTCACCTATTTTGAGCAGACCAATATGCTTTAGCCTATTCAGTGCCTTTAGTATCCTACCAAAGAGACAAGTCCTTTCAGTTTAAGGCTGCCATTGGACCAGAAGTATCCAGGAAGTTCATTATCTCAAAAAAAGAAAAAACAAAAAACAAAAAACCAAGCATTGAGTCACCATGTTGCTGGAGTCCCCAAAAGTTTCTAGGGAAGCATCCACCTCACAGGGATGAACTTTATAGGCCAATTCAGTTGCCATTACATGGGAATGTTTGCATATTTCTTCTGTGTATCTTGGAACAACACTATACCTTAGACTTCTCCATAAGCCTTCATGATTGGATGCATGATTTCCTCACATATGTTTGTTTTTTGCTTTGTTGGTGTTGTTTATTTGTTTGTTTGGGGTTTCTTTTGGTTTGGGGTTTTTGGTTTTGGTGAACAAAACAAAGGATTGAAAAGAAAAACTTTAAAGGGGGAATCTCTCTGTTCCTCACTTTTTATTTCCATACATAATGCAGGTGCCCTCTACTGGTCGGATTCAGTACAGAGGAATTTGCTATGCATGATCATGTTCTCTAAACGGTTCTGCAGCATCCTTCAATCCTTTTGGGGACTGGATTTGTTCACGTTATCAAATGTCTCCTGATATTGAGGATTATGAGGACATTTGCTGATACATAATTTAGATTTCCTCTCCCTTAGGAAAAACCCGGAAAATAAAAAGTAAAATTTTAAAACATTTGCCTTGCTAAGGCTATCTGGTCTTCTTACTGATCCTGTGTAACAGTGTTCTTCCAAACACAGTCTGGTCTCCTTGATACTACCTAACTACAAAAGCTGGCCAGCAGACAAAATTTAATATAGTGGTTGCAGTTGGATGGCAAGAGTAGAGAGGAATATCCTGTCAGGTACTGGCTATATACCTGCCCCTTACATGTTCTCAATATTACTCTCTGGCTTTCTCCCCGAACTATTTCTTTTCTTTACATTCTCTTCAATCCATATCCTAAATAGCCCTCAAAATGTTTTTATTGGCATGATGAAATGTTCTATTCATCCCCAGAGAAAGAACTAATATCTGAATGCAGACTGAAGCACATTATTTTTCTGTCTCTTCCTCCTCCCTCCCCTCTTCCTTCCTTCTTCCCCCTCCCTCCCTCCCCTCCTCCCTTCCTTCCTTCCTTTTCCTCCTTCTACCTTCAGATATAGCAGTAATTCTTCTTACCTTCAGATGTGGCAGCAACCCAAAAGTCACTTGGCCTTGGGAGTACTGTAGTTCCACAAACAATGCTGGCTGCAAGATAACAATCTGTTGGTCAGTAATAACAGTTTTTGAGAAAATATGAGCTTCAGAGCAGATTAAAGCCATAAAATTCAATAATGAGGTACATATCAGACCACTCCTCAATTCTACCTTTAAGCCATAAAATTGGCATATCAATGACATGAAGCATCCAATCTATCTTTTTCCTATAAATTTATCTTCTCCTGACTCTTTACTAAATTCTTTTGGAACTTAGCCTACTTCAATTGGCATTACAATTATAATAAACTTTGTCCCTTGACTTGGAGATGGGTTCAAGGTTGCAAATTCTTTTGAGACACTTTGAGACACTGGTGTGAAATTCCAACCTTTGGGGGTCCCCTTTAAATCTCAACACTTCCTTCCTTCTTTCCTTCCTTCCTTATTTCCTTTCTTCTGACCTTTTCTTCTTTCCTTTTTTCTTTTTCTTTTCTTTCCTTACTTCCTTTTTTCTTTTTCTCCTTCCTTTCTTCTTTCCTTCCTTTTCTCACCTCCTTCATCTTTTCCTTCTTTATTCTTTCCCTTCCTCGTTTCTTCCTTCCATCTTTTCTCTTTCTTTCTTTCCAAGTCTTTTTGCATAAAATAATTAAAGTGGAAATGTTTTACATTATTTATTGTACAAGCAAAACCTATATCAGATTGCTTAGTGTCTTGGGAAGAGAAGAGGAAAGAAAGGAAGGGATAGAATTTGGAACTTAAAGCTTTTTTTAAAAAAACCAACAAATATTAAAAACTGTTTTTACATGTAATTGGGGAAAATGAAAGATTGTTAAATGTATTTATTCAACATGCATCTCTGCTACTTGCTAACTCTTACTTTGACCAAGTTAATTAGCCATTTGGACTTCAATTTTTACAGTATAGAACAAGGGAATTGGTCTTTAACAACTGGATCTCTGGGCAGGAATGGGGATACACTTTTAAATTTAATCTGCATTATTAACATTTTCTTCATCACTTCCCAAGGAGTAGAAAAAAAAACAAAACAAATTAAGCCCAGATGGGTAGTTTTTGCTATTATCTGAGGTGTAAAACTTCACACTAAAATTTTGACAATCAACTCCGGGGAGCCAATTAGAACCAGCTGAAGCACATCCCTGCAAGCTCTTGGTCTACACCTGGATGCTGTGTTCCTAATCTGGTCAGGCCAACCAACCCTCCTCCTAGGGACTGGAGACTAAGCTTGGAGATAGATCAGATCCAAGTACAAATATTGCCTATGTTGAATTGAAATAAAGGGCAAATTTGAAATCTCTGCCACAAGCTGAGTGGTGAGAGAACCACAGCAGAGAGAAATAGTGATGAGAAATAAAGTGGAGTTCCAGCAGCTATGCTGAGTTCTTTTTTAACTCATTGAGCATATGTGTTTCTTTTTTTTTCTTTCTTTTTGATTAAAGCTTTTTATTTTCAAAGCATATGCATGGATAATTTTCAACATTCACCTTTGCAAAACCTTGGGTTCCAAATTTTTTCCTTCCCTTCCTTCCAACCCCTTCCCTAGACAGCAAGTAACCCAATATGTTAAACATGTACAATTCTTCTATATATATTTCAGAATTGATCATTGTATAATCTTTTTGTTTCTCTATACAATGTTCTCCCAATTCTACTCACTTCATTTAGCATTAGTTCATGTAAGTCTCTCCAGGCCTCTCTGAAAGTATCCTGCTGGTCATTTCTTATAGAACAATAATATTCTATAACATTCATATACCATAATTTATTTAGCCATTCTCCAGTTGATGAGCATCCATTCAGTTTCCAGTTTCTAGCTACTACAAAAAGGGCTGCCACAAACATTTTTACAAATGTGGGTCCCTTTCCCTCTTTTATGATCTCTTTGGGATACAGTCCCAGCAGAGACACTGCTGTATCAAAGGATATGCACAGTTTGATAGTCCTTTGGGCATAGTT
>JAJPUD010023131.1:0-20421 GCA_023553655.1 Myrmecobius fasciatus | reverse complement strand
ATTCTTGAAGTCTTATTGAGTGATTCACTTGCATTTGTTCAATTCTTTTTTTTTAAAGTGTTGTTTTCTTCAGTTACCTTTTTAAGCTCCTTTTGTAACTGGCCAATTTGTTCATTGCACTCTTTTTCCACTTCACTAATTTTATTTTTTAATAAATTGGTGTCTTTTTTATATCTCTTTTGCAGGGCATCATATCCTTCTTGCAAGAGACTGTATCCTTCTTGCACTGATTTCAGTTTATTTTCCCATTCATCCTCCAGCTCTCTTTTTTAGGTTCTTTATGCAATCTTCCAGAAATGTCTTTTGAAAAAATGACCAGGGATGGTCTTTAATACCTTCTTCTGGTATTTTATCTAAAGGAACCTCAGCATCTGGGGTCATCACTTCTTTGCCTTGATAAAAGCTGTCTATGGTGAGAGCTCTCTTTTGCTTCTTCATTTTTTTTAGACAGCATGGATATCTCTTTAAGGTAGGGGGAAAAAAAAAAACAGCGGCTGAAAAGCTTTGCCCTGGGGCACTTCCTCCAGTTAACTTAGGGTGTTGGGCCAGTGGGGCCTAGGACTAAGTCCCAATTACTCCTTAAACAAGGCAAGTCTGCCAGAAAACCTGCCCCCAATCAGGGCAGAGTGTCCCAAGTGCCTCAGATAAACTCCAGGTGTTTGGAATTTGGATTTTGGAGTTTGGAATTTATGCCAGGATGAGCTGAGCTGAGTCCCACCCTCCCTTCCGGCCTACACAGGAGTCGTCTATTTATCTCTCTGTCCGAGTCTGACTAACCTGATATGAAATTCTCCAGAGAGCCGTGCCCCAATATTTCTGAGTTTGTTGCCTTGAAGATCAGTTCAGAAGCTTATTTTATTGTTGATTTGAGAGAAGATCATAGGAGACGCAGAAAGTCACCTTTTCACTCCGCCATCTTGGCTCTGCCCCAGAACAACTCTATCCTATGTTCTTCTAATTGGTTTAAAATATCATTGTTCATGTGTAGATCATGGACCCATTTCTACCTTACCTTGGTATAGGGTGTTAAGTGTGGGTCAATGCCTAATTTCTGCCATATTATTTTCAAATTTTCCCAGCAGTTTTTGTCAAATAATGAGCTCTTATCCCCAAAGCTTGGGTCTTTGGGTTTGTTAAACACTAGATTACTGTAGTCATTGCCTATTTTATCCTAATTTATTCCAATTGATTCACTACTTTATTTCTTAGCCAGTACCAAAGTTTTTGATGACCAGTGCGTTATAATCTAATTTTAGATCTGGTATAGTTAGGCCACTTTTATTTACATTTTTTCATTAATTTCCTTGAGATTCTTGACCTTCTGTTCTTCAAGATGAATTTTGTTATTTTTCTAGTTCAGTAAAATAGATTCTTGGGATTTTGATTGCTCTAGCACTAAATAAATAGATCAATTTAGGTAGTATTGTCTTCTTAATTATATTTGCTTGACCTATCCATGAGCACATGATATTTTTTCCAATTATATAGATCTGACTTTATTTGTGTTGAAAGTGTGTTGTAGTTTTGCTCATATATTTCCTGACTTTCTCTTGGCAGATAGATTTGCAAATATGTCTAATATTTTCACTTTGAACCAAATCTGATGAGAGTAAAATTCCTACAATGTTCACCTCCCTCTCTTCTTTCCCTCACTTATATTAGGTTTTCTTTGCCTCTTCTTGAGAAGTAATTTCCTTCATTTTACCTCCACTTCCCCCCCCCATTTTTTAGTACAATCTCCTTTCCAACTCTAGTTTCTTTTTTTATATTATACCAGTAAAATCAATTTATACATGCACTCTCTATGCATACCCATACAGAAATACAATTCTCATGAGTTCTTTTGTTTGTACCTTTTTAATGCTTCTCTTGAGTTCTATGTTTGGAGGTCAAATTTTTTCTTTAGCTCTCGTCTTTTCATCAGAAATTCATTTCTGAATGGAATTCACTGTTTCATTGAATGTCCATCTTCTTCCCTGAAAGAAAATGCTCAGTTTAGTGGGATAGTTTATTCTTGTCTGCATTCCAAGTTCCTTTCCTTTTCGTAATATCAGATTCCAGGCCCTTCAATCCTTTAAGGTGGAAGCTGCTAAATCTTGGGTAATGCTTATACTGGTTCCTTGGTATTTAATCCTTGGTATTTAAATTGCTTTTTTTTTTTTTTCCTGATTGCTTGTAATAGTTTTCCTTGGTTCAATAGTTTTGAAATTTATCTATGATATTCATTGGAGTTTTAATTTTGGGGTCTCTTTCAATAGGTGCTTGGTGAATTCCTTCAAGGGCTACTCTAGGTTCTGATTCTATGACATCTTTGATGATTTCCGGGAAAATAATGTCTAGGCTCTTTTTATCATCATGGCTTGCAAGAATTCCAATAATCCTTAGGATGTCTCTCCTAGCATATTTTCCTACTCAATTATTTTCCCAAGTAGGTATTTTACATTTTTTCTATTTTTTTCACTTTGCTTGACTAATTCTTGATGTCTCATTGAGTCATTCATTTCCATTTGTTCAATTCTGATTTTTAGTGAATTGTTTTCTTAATTTACTTTTTTTTACGTCTTTTTTGTATTTATCCAAATGAGGTTTTTTTTTAATTTTTTTTATTTGCATAACATATGTGTGGGTAATTCTTCAACAATAATCTTTACTTAGCTTTCCGTTACAAATTTTTCCCCCCAACTCCTCACCCCTCCCCTAGATGGCAGGATATCCACTACATGTTAATTATGTTAATATATTGGCAAATCGAATATATGTATACATATTTCCAAACTTATCATTGTTGTGCAAGAAAAATCTTATCTACACAAATGATATATCAGATAAAGGAAACAAAATATAAGCAAACATCAGTCAAAGAATATGAGAAAGTTATGTTGTGTTCCACATTTCACATCCCTCTCTCTGGGTGTATATGGCTTTCTTCAGTGAACAATTGGAGGTGGTTTGAAACATTTCATTGTTGAAGAGAGCCATGTCCATCAGAATTGATCGTCATATAGTACTGTTGTTCCCATATATAATGATCTCCTGGTTCTGCTCATTTCACTCAACATCCGTCCATGTAAGTCTCTCCAGGCATCTCTGAAATCATCTTGCTGGTCATTTCTTACAGAACAATAATATTCCATAATATTCATATACCATAATTTATTCAGCCATTCTCCAATTGAAGGACATCTATTCAATTTCCAGTTTCTAGCCACCACAAAAAGGGCTGCCACAAACATTCTTGCACATGTGGGGCCTTTTCCTTCCTTTATGATTTCTTTGGGATATAAGCCCAATAGAAATGCTGCTGGGTCAAAGGGTATGCACAGTTTGATAACTTTTTGAGCATAGCTCCAAATTGTTTTCCAGAATGGCTGTATTGGTTCACTGCTCCACCAACAATGCATCAGTGTCCCAGCCATCCCACATCCCCTCCAACATTCGTCATTAACTTTTCCTGTCATTTTAGCCAATCTGAGAGGTGTGAAGTGGTACGTCAGGGTTGTCTTGATTTGCATTTCTTTGATGAATAGTGATTTGGAGCACCTTTTCATATGACTATAAATAATTTTAATTTCATCCTCTGAAAATTTTCTGTTCATATCCTTTGACCATTTATTGATTGGAGAATGGCTTGAATTTTTATAAATATGAGACAATTCTCTATATATTTTAAAGATGAGACCTTTATCAGAACCCTTAAATGTAAAGATGATTTCCCAATTTATTGCTTCCCTCCTAATCTTGTCTGCATTGATTTTGTTTGTACAAAAACTTTTTAACTTAATATAGTCAAAGTTATCCATCTGGTTTTCAATTAAGAGTTCCAGTTCTTCTTTGGACATAAATTTATTCCACCTCCATAGGTCTGAGAGGTAAACTATATTACATTCCTCTAATTTACTTATAGTATCACTCTTTGTATCCAGATCATGAACCCATTTAGATCTTATCTTGGTATGTGGTGTTAGATGTGGGTCAAGCCCTAATTTCTTCCACACTAGTTTCCAGTTTTCCCAGCAGTTTTTGTCAAATAGTGAATACTTATCCCAAAAGCTGGGGTCTTTGGGTTTATCAAAAACCAAATTGCTATAGTTATTGCCTAGTTTGTCTTGTGATTCTATCCTATTCCACTGATCGACTACTCTATTTCTTAGCCAGTAACAAATGGTTTTGATGACTGCTGCTTTATAATATAGTTTTAGATCTGGTACAGCAAGTCCACCATCGTCAGCCTTTTTTTTCATTAATCCCCTTGAAATTCTTGACCTTTTGCTTTTCCAAATGAACTTTGCTACTATTTTTTCTACATCTGTAAGATAATTTCTTGGGATTTTGATTGGTATGGCACTAAATAATAAATTAGTTTGAGTAGTATTGTCATTTTTATTGTATTCGCTCGTCCTACTCATGAGCATTTTAAGTTTTTTCAATTGACTAGGTCTGATTTCATTTGTGTGGAAAGTGTTTTGTAGTTTAGTTCATATAGTTCTTGACTATCCCTTGGCAGATAAATTCCCAAACATTTTATACTATCAACAGTTATTTTGAATGGAATTTCTTTTGTATCTCCTGCTGCTGAACTTTATTGGTAATATATAAAAATGCCATTGATTTATGTGGATTTATTTTGTATCCTGTAACTTTGCTAAAGTTGTGAATTGTTTCTAGTAGTTTTTTAGTTGAGTCTTTAGGGTTCTCTACGTATATCATCATGTCATCTGCAAAGAGTGATAATTTGGTTTCCTCATTACCTACTCTAATTCCTTTAATCTCTTTTTCTTCTCTTACTGCCAAAGCTAACATTTCTAAGACAATATTAAATAATAATGGTGACAGAGGGCAGCCTTGTTTCACTCCTGATCTTATTGGGAATGGTTCTAGTTTGACTCCATTACATATGATACTTGCTGAAGGTTTTAAGTAGATACTACTAATCATTTTAAGGAAAAGCCCATTTATTCCTATACTCTCCAGTGTTTTTAATAGGAATGGGTGTTGGATTTTATCAAAGGCTTTTTCTGCATCTATGGAGATAATCATATTGTTTTTAATTTGGTTATTAATATAATTGATTATGCTAATAGTTTTCCTAATATTGAAACAGCCCTGAATTCCTGGTATAAATCCTACTTGGTCAAGATGTATTATCCTGGGGATGACTTTCTGCAATCTTATTGCTAAAATCTTATTTAAAACTTTTGCATCAATATTCATTAGGGAAATGGGTCTGTAGTTTTCTTTCTCAGTTTTCTCCCTACCTGGTTTAGCTATCAGCACTATATCGGTCTCATAGAAGGAATTTGGTAATACACCTTCTTTCCTTATTTTTTCAAATAGTTTATATAGTATTGGGAATAATTGTTCTTTGAATGTTTGGTAAAATTCACATGTAAATCCATCTGGCCCTGGAGATTTTTTCTTAGGGAGTTATTAATAGCTTTTTCTATTTCTTTTTCCAAAATAGGGTACTTAAATAATTTATTTCCTCTTCTGTTAACCTTGGCAATCTACATTTTTGTAGATATTCCTCCATTTCATTTAGATTATCAAATTTATTGGCATAAAGTTGGGCAAAGAAACTCCTAATTATTACTCTAATTTCCTCTTCATTGGAGGAAAGTTCTCCCTTATCATTTTTGAGACTAATAATTTGATTTTCCTCTTTCCTTTTTCTAATCAAATTAACTAAAGGCTTATCTATTTTGTTGTTTTTTCATAAAACCAACTCTTACTTTTATTTATTAATTCAATAGTTTTCTTAATTTCAATTTTATTGATCTCCCCTTTAATTTTCAGAATTTCCAATTTGTTATTTATTTGAAGGTTTTTAATTTGGTATTTTTCTAGCTTTTTTTATTATAAGCCCAGTTCATTGATCTTCTCTTTCTCTGTTTTACGCAAGTAAGCATGTAGAGATATAAAATTACCCTTTATAACCGCTTTAGTCGTGTCCCACAAATTTTGGTATGTTGTCTCTTTGTTGTCATTCTCTTGGATGAAATTTTCGATTGTGTCTGTAATTTGCTCTTTCACCCATTTGTTCTTCAGGATTAGATTATTTAATTTCCAAATAACTTGTGGTCTATTTTCTCCTGGCCTTATATTACATGTGAGTTTTATTGCATCATGATCTGAGAAGGATGCATTTACTATTTCTGCTGTTCTGCATTTGATTTTGAGGTTTTTATGCCCTAACACATGATCAATTTTTGTATAAGTTCCATGAACCCCTGAGAAAAAAGTATACTCCCTTCTATCACCATTCAATTTCCTCCAGAGATCTATCATACCTAACTTTTCTAGCCATTTGTTAACCTCCCTAACTTTTTTCTTATTTATTTTGGAATTTGATTTATCTAATTCTGAGAGAGCAAGGTTGAGATCTCCCACTAGTATAGTATTACTATCTATTTCTCCTTGCATCTCTCTTAACTTCTCCTCTAGGAATTTGGATGCTATACCAATTGGTGCATATATGTTAAGTATTGATACTGCTTCATTGTCTATGGAACACTTTAGTAAAATGTAGTTTCCTTCCTTATCTCTTTTAATTAAATTTATTTTTGTTTTTACTTGATCCGAGATAAGGATTGCTACCACTGCCTTTCTTTGTTCACCTGAAGCATAGAAGATTCTGCTCCAGCCCTTTACCTTCACTCTGTATGTATCTCTATGTTGTAGCTGTGTTTCTTGTAAACAACATATTGTAGGATTCGGGCTTTTAATCCAGTCTGCTACCCGCTTCTGTTTTATGGGAGAGTTCATCCCATTCACATTCACAGTTAAAATAACTATATCTGTATTCCCTGCCATCTTATTTACCCAGAGTTATGATTTTCTCTTCCCCTTCCCCTCTCTCCCTTCCCCCCTCCCCAGTACTTTGCTCTTGATGACCACCTCCCGCCAATAATCCTCCTCCTTTTAGAGTCCCTCCCTTCCCTTTATAAGTTTCCCTTAATCCTTCTATTAGTTTATCCCTTTCCTTTTCTCCCCTCCCTCCCACCTTCCCACAAGGAGGGTCAGGCCTTTCTTTGAAGCCAAATGTGGCTGATATACTCTCTTAGAGTCCAATCTAATGAGAGTAAGATTTACACAATACTCATCGCCCTCCCTTCTTTCCCTCAATTATATTAGATCTTCTATGTCTCTTTATGAGATTTTGCCTTATTTTACCTCCTTTATTTTTACTTTATTTTGCCTCCTTTCCCCCTCCCCCCCCTTTTCTTTGTCAGTATGGTATCCCTTCCACCTCTAATTTCTTTTCCATTATTATCAAAGAAAAATCAAATTATACTGCCATTCTGTAAAGGATACCTATAGTAGAAATATAGTTCTCAAGAGTTTTCCTTTTTACCTTTTTATGCTTCTCTTGAGTTCTCTATTTGGAGGTCAAATTTTTTGTTTAGATCAGGTCTTTTCATTAGAAATATGTGAAATTCTTCTGTATCATTGAATGACCATCTTCTTCCCTGGAAGATGATGCTCATTCTAGCTGGATAACTTATTCTTGGCTGTAATCCAAGTTCTTTTGCCTTTCGGAATATCTGGTTCCAGGCCCTTCGATCCTTTAAAGTGGAAGCTGACAGATCCTGTGTAATTCTAATGACAGTTCCTCGGTATTTGAACTGTTTCTTTCTAGCTGCTTGCAATATCTATTCCTTGGTGCGATAGTTCTGAAATTTGGCCACGATATTCCTTGGGGTTTTAATTTTGGGGTCTCTTTCTGGAGGTGATCGGTGAATTCTTTCAATGCCAATTTTGCCTTCTGATTCTAAAACATCAAGGCAATTCTCTTTCATGATTTCCTGGAAGATAGCATCCAGGTTCTTTTTTACATCGTGACTTTCAGGGAGTCTGATAATCCTTAAATTGTCTCTCCTGGATCTGTTTTCCAAGTCAGTTGTTTTTCCTAGGAGATATTTCATATTTTCTTCTATTTTTTTATTTTTTTGTTTTTGTTTGGCTGATTCTTGAAGTCTTATTGAGTCATTTACTTCTATTTGTTCAATTTTAATTTTTAAAGTATTATTTCCTTCAGTTATCTTTTTTAGCTCCTTTTGTAGCTGGCCAATTGAATTTCTTGGTTCAATGCATTCTTTTTCCATATTGCCCTTTTTATTTTTCAGTGAATTGTTGTCTTTTTCCAATTCACCAATTTTGTTTTTCAGTGAACTGTTTACTTTTTCCAATTCACCAGTCCTATTTTCCAGTTTTTGATATTTCTGTTGCCCTGATCTCAATTTATTTCCCCATTCTTCTTCTAGCTCTCTTTTGAGATTCTTAATGCCGATTTCCCCTGAGGCTAACCTTCTCCGGAGTTCTTTCAAGGTAGATTTTTGATAGAAGTGTGTTGGATTTTAAATGTTTGTTGGAGCCCTCACTCAAAAACCAGTTCGAAGGTCACTTTGTCTGGTCTGAGGGAAGGTCCCAGGAGTTCAGAGAAAGCTGTCTGCAGTTCGCCATCTTGGCTCTGCCCCCTCCAAATGAGTTTTTAAATGAATTATTTTGTCTTAAGGAATTTTTTTTTTAATTTCACAAATTCTTTTTTTCAGGGAGCTGTTTTCTTTTACCATTTTGTCAAATCTATTTTTAAGGAGTTATGTGCTTTTTTCCTTTTCACTATTTTGTAGTGAATTTTCTTCAAATAATTTCTGTGTTGCCTTTTCCAAAATCTCTTGTAAAGTTCTCATTTCCTTTTCCCATTTTTCTTCCAGCTCTCTTTTAACATCTTTTATAGTTTCTTCTAGGAAAGCTTGTGTGGCGACCAATTTAGATCACCTTTTGGGGATTCATATAGAGACAATCTGCTTTTAGTCTCCTAAAGGGTTTGAAATATGTTCTTCTCTTTCACCATAAGAATTATGTATGGTTAGAGTTCTATTTTCTTTTTTACTCATTTTTTTTTAAAAAGTTAATGTCTGCTTTTAGGGCAGTGGAGGTTGTCCAAGCTTCCTGTACAAGGGCACCAGCTTCCTATACAAGTGGCACCAACTTCCTTTACAAATGTCAGTGGCTGTGCTGGGTCAGTGTTGACTCACTCCTGGTGCTGAGTGCGTGTAGCCAGGGCCCATGGGATTCTGATGTTTCCAGGTTCACTATTTACCTTTTGTGCTTGTGTTGGATGATTTATACCTTCTCTACTGATCTACTGGTTTGCAGCCAGAGCAGAGTTGTCAGCACTGCTGTAGATTGCACAGAATTCCCATCCCACTTCTGCACTGCCTGCACTGGAGTTTGTGACTTCCTTGTACTTGGCCTGCTTCCACTTGAACCACCTCGCCTTGTTCCCCATTGAAACAAACCTTTTCTGGTATTCTTTGAAATTATCTTCTGCTGGCAATTTGTTACACTCCCAATATTCATGGATTCTGCCAGTCCACAGCTAATTCAAAGGCTGGATTTGATAATTAGTCTGAGAGTTGTGGGAGAAGTCCAGAAAGAAACTTGTGTTCTCTCTGCCATTTTGGTTCTGCCTCCCAAGGCCATAGATAGTTTTTATGGTGAGAGAGAAGAACAGATTTCAAACCCTGAGGTCACTAAAAGCAGATCATCTCCAGATGAAGTGACCAGTTTAAATATAAACTGGTTGCCATCTCACAAGGCTCTCTTAGATGAAATTTAAAAGAATCTTAAAAGAGAGCTAGTAGGAAATTGGTAAAGGAAATGAGAACTTTGCAAGATGGTTTGGAAAAGAAAACAGAAATAATATGAAGAAAACTCCTTACAAAATAGATTTAACCAAATAGAAAAAGAAAACCAGACTTGAAATTCCAAAAATAAAAGAGGGTAACTGATAAAATTGAAAAAAAAATACTATTGAATTAATAAATAAAACTAAGAGTTGGTTTCATGGAAAAAACAACAAAATAAACCTTTAGTTAATTTGATGAGAAAAAGAAAGACTAAAATGAAATTGTTAATCTCAAAAATGAAAAGGGAGAACTTTCCACTAATGAAGAGGAAATCAGAGCAACAATTAGGAGTTATTTTGTCCAACTTCATGCCAACAAATTTGATAATCTAAGTGAAATGGAGGAATATCATCATGATTTTCCAGAAGTCCAATAATTCTGATTTTCTCTCCTAGATCTATTTTCCAGGTAGTAGTTTTCCCAATTAGGTATTTTACATTTTTTCCATTTTTTTTTGTTTTCTTCACTGATTCTTGATGTCTCATCGAGTCATTCATTTCAGTTCGTTCAGTTCTGTTTTTTTTAGTGAATTATTTTCTTTACCTTTTTTACTTCCTTTTGTATTTATCCAATTGAATTTTTAAATGAATTGTAAATGGCATTTTTTTTATTTCACAAATTTTGCTTTTTAAGGAATTATTTTCTTTTTCCATTTCACAAATTCTTTTTTTAAAGAGTTATTTTCATTTTCTGTTTCACAAATTCTGTTTTTTGGGGAGTTGTTTTCTTTTTCCATTTTGTTAATTGTATCTTTTAATGAGTTATATACTTTTTCCATTTCACTGTCAATTTTGTTTTGTGTTTTCAAATCCTCTTATAAAGTTTTCATTTCCTCTTCCCACTTTTCTTCCAGCTCTCTTTTAAGATATTTTTATAATTTCTTACAGGAGAGCCTCATGTGATGGGGACCAATTTATATCACCCTTTGGGGTTTCATGTGGAGACCATCTGCTTTAGCCTCCTCAGGATTTGAAATTTGTTTTTTCTCCATCATAAAAACTATATGTAATCAGAGTTCTTTTTGTTTTTTTATTCATTTTTTAAAGTTGAGATATCTTTATAGAATAATGGGGGTTGTCTAAGCTTCTTCTACAAGTGGCAGTGGCTGCTCTGGGTCAGTGCTGGATGTGCTGAGTCAGAGTTTACTGACTCCTGGTGCTGGGTGGGCATGGCCAGGCCCTGTGAGATTCTGGCATTTTGGGGTTCACTATTTACCTTTTGCCTTTGTATTGCATATTTTATAAGTTCTCTGCTGATCTACTGGCTTGCAGCCAGGACAGAGTAGCTAACACTGCTGTACATTCCTCCCTGTAGATTCTCCAGTGTGCACTGCCTGGACTCTGTGCTATCTGTACTCCCTGCCATCTGTGCTCAGCCTGTTTGAGCTGGGCCCGCCTCCCTCCATGCCCAATTGAAACAGACCTTTCCTGGTGAGCTTTGAAATTGCATTCTGCTGCTAATTTGTTGCACTCCCAATATTTCTGGATTCTACCAGTCCAGAGCTAATTCAGAGGCAGGATTTTGTAATTAATGTGAGGAACATGGGAGAAGGTCAGAAAGAAATGTGTGTCCTCTCTGCCATGTTAGTTCTCAATCCCATATGTATATTTTGAAAATAAAAGGTTTTAATTAAAAAAAAAAACTTACATATATTTCATGCCACTCTGAGCCTCAGAAATCCTTCTTATTGTTGTATTATTTTGTAATCCTGTAGCCCTACTTCCTTATACAGAAGAGAAATTCTAAGATACAGTAGTATAATGAACTAATTTCCATGGTATAAACAAATATGTATGCATAATATAAACATGCACATATACACACATAAAATGTATGTATAAATATGTAAACATATATTTAAGTTTGTATATAGGTATATAGTGTGTGTGTTTGTGTGCATGTATGTATGTGTATGTAATTAAAATCAAACTCTATACAAAATTCAGAAGACTTGATTGCCAGTATCAAGATGACACTTCTATTACAAATCATAAAGTATTATAATCAATGGAAAAATTTATCACTATAAAGTTCAGCTAATAGATATTGATTCTTTGTTTTCAACATTCTTTTTTTGTTATTTTCATTGTTATTTTTGTTTTGTTTTAATATCTTCTTTGGAAGATTTCATCTCTCAATTTACTTAAAGTTCAACATACTTTAAAATGTAGCATATTGAGCCTCTTCAGAGACCTTATTTGTATTTCTGGAATAGATGAAAAAGTTATTATTAAAACTGATGTGATACACCTGTCAGATTGGCTAAAATGACAGGAAATGATAATGATAGCTGTTGGAGGGGATGTGGGAAAACTGGGACACTGATACATTGTTGGTGGAACTGTGAACGGATCCAACCATTCTGGAGAGCAATTTGGAGCTATGCTCAAAGAGTTATCAAACAGTGCATACCCTTTGACCCAGCAGTGTTTCTACTGGGCCTATATCCCAAAGAGATTTTTAAGGAGGGAAAGGGACCCACATGTGCAAAAATGTTTGTGGCAGCCCTTTTTGTAGTGGCAAGAAACTAGAAATTGAAAAGATGCCCATCAATTGGAGAATGGCTGAATAAATTATGGTATATGAATGTTATGGAATATTATTGTTCTGTAAGAAATGACCAACAGGAGGATTTCAGAGAGGACTAGAGAGACTTGCATGAACTGATGCTGAGTGAAATCAGCAGAACCAGGAGAACATTATACACAGCAACAAGACTATACGATGATCAATTTTGATGGACATGGTTCTTTTCAACAATGATGTGATTCAAACCAGTTGTTCTGTGATGAAGATAGTCATATACATCCAGAGAGAGGCCTGTGGGAACTGAAAGTGAACCACAATACCGCAGTTTAACGCTTTCTGTGAATATTTCCATGCATTTTGTTTTCCTTCTTAGGTTGTTTTTTTCTTCTTCTCTTTCTAGATCTGATGTTTCTTGTGCAGTAAGATAACTGTATAGATATGTATACATGTATTGTATTTGTCATATAATTTATCCTATTTAGCATGTATTAGATTACCTGTCATCTAGAGGTGGGGGGTTGGGGGAAAGTGGGGAAAAGCTCGGGGAAAAAAAAAAGTTTTTGCAAAGGTCAATGTTGAAAGGTCACTCATATGTTTTGTAAATAAAAAGCTTTATAAATAAATATGCCTATATAGCATTTAATATGTATTTCTACCATGTTTAACATGCATTGGATAACTTACTATCTAAGGGAGGACATCGGGGAAGAGAGAGAACTTGGAACACAAGGTTTTGCAAGGGCTAATGTTGAAGAATTATCCTTGCATATGTTTTGAAAAATAAAAAACTTCAATAAGCAAAAAAATTAAAATTAAAAAAAAGAAAGAAGAAAGAGAATAAGGTTCACTCACTCTTCTTGGTTCCTCTTCTACTCTATTGTAAAAAAATTTCAGGGGTCTCTTTTTGTTCCCCTTTTACTTTATTTACTGTTAAGCCAACCACAAATTTAGTGTTAAACTGAGTTTTTTGCATGCATTAGGATTATTTTTAAAGTATTGTGTATGAAAGAAGAGTGGCATTTCCACGTTTAGTTAGCTAGTATTTATTTCCAGCTTAACATCAGTTTCCCAAGAAGGAAGAAATAATCTTCACTTTTGACCTTTAGGACAAGTTTCACTGAGAGCTGAGAGAAAAACATTCAGCATTTAAATCATATTTGGATTAATGGGGCTAAATGCTTAATAAAAGCTGAGCAGAGTTTGAGTCAAAAGACTAAAGTGAAAAGGAAGAAATATTTAAATCCATGAAATATTAGGGAATTTTTTTATAATTTTTAAGTGCTGTGAGTTCGAATTAAATATAATTTATTCAACATTAAAAGGTTAAATATTACTGGGGGTGATATTCACTGATATCTATTGTATAGAGAAATAGTAGCCATCTCAAGGAGGCTTAAAATAACAATATTTTAGAACTTTTAAAGGAGGATAAAACTGGCCTGGAAATAGAAGAGTGAATGAAAAAAAAAATAATGGCAATACATTTATAGTACTCATTTTTATATAACCTGAATCTCAAAGGTCATTGGTATGGGATTTTCTTCTTAGTGGTTGAAATGAATACCATACTCCTGCATTAAAGGTATAAGTATGCTACTTGTTCTAAAGGTTGAGATCTGGTACTTTATCTTTGTTGACCTGAGAAATCTCATTCCCAATGACAGAGCTCCTTTATTCTGTATTATCTAAAATATATCCTCTGTGTATACTTATTTTATTCCCTGCTTTGTTATAAAGTTGTTTCTTTGATATTTGCATTGTGTATGCATTATGGAACTGACATTTAATGGGAAACAGGTGACACCTTGGATATAGAAAAAAAAGAATAAAAAGATGATAAGCATCACCAGGTTCTGTAAAATGTGTGAAATAATCATTTAAAATTATGGAGGATAATTTTTATTTTATACTCAATCAAGAATGAGAAGAAAAAAGTAAATTCCAGTCCTAGTTTAATAACATACAATATATTTATCTTCCCCATTCTGGTAAGTCCCACCTTTACCCCAAATATTCCATTGGGTTCAACTCATCCTCAGGAACACATATGCAGAATAAACATGTAGAGAACATATGTGACCAGAATATATGTGCAAAAGTTAAACACAAAATAGGAACATGAGTGATCAGTGTACTCAAATGAAGCAGGTAATATTTGACCTGAAATCATAGATTTAGAATGATATATAGGAACATTTATAACAACGTGTGTATATAGAGATCCACATGATAAGGATACATGCATGTTTAATTCACTTCATTCCTATGACATTGCAGAGCTTTCATGTCTATTGGTGATATCTTTGTTCTACTCTGCATTAGTTTCTTGGTCACTGAACTATTCTCTGCTATTATCTGTTGGTCTGGTTCAAAATTTTCACAATCATCTGCTCATATATGCTACCATCTGCTCAGTTTCTATATCTTGTATATCTATATCTATATCTATATCTCTCCGAAAGGAAAGCTCTTTTTATTCTCTTTATAAGGTTTTTCTTCTGGGATTTCTTCTGGCACTGACTCAATTTGCCTGTCCCCTTCTAGTTTTTCCATTTATCTTTTAAAGATTCTTCTTAATTATTGTCAAATATATTCAGATGAATTTTGATTTCTTTGTGGCATTTTGGAAACTACATTAGAGGAAAAAACTGCAAAGAAATTCGGTGAAGATAGGTGATTAGCTTTCTCAATGTTCAACCCTATTGTTTTAGTTCAATTGTTTTTCAATTGTGTTCAACTCTTCATTAGTCCATTTGTGTTTTCTTGGCAAAGAAATCTGGGTGGTTTGCCATTTTCTTCTCCAACTTATTTTATAAATGAGGAAACTGAGATGAACAGGGTTAAGTGATTTGCCCAGAGTCACATAGAGTATAAGTGTCTGAGGTCATATTTCATCTTCCTGATTCTAGGCCTGGTACTCTATTCACTGCCATGACAATCTACCTAAGTAAAACTATCATGACTATAGTCCTCCACAACTTTAATTGTATATATATATGGAAATTTATGGTTTTTCTGTTGAACATTCTGATTACCACAAAATTTGATGACATTTCTACACCCACAACTAATGAGAAATAATTGAAATTTCTTTGGAGGAAAATAGTAATATAATCTTATCTTTTTCTTCTTCATAATTCACTTTTCCCTCATATTTTTGAAATCTGGCCTTCATCAAATCAATTGATCAATCAGTCAACAAGCATTTATTATCACTACTACCTACTATATATCAGGTATTGGGGATGCAAACAAAAATTAAAAAAAAAAGATCCTGCCCTATAGGAACTCATTTACTGAGTTTTTTTTTTTTTTACTGAGGAAGATAATATGCAGAAAATTATCTCTGAATAATCACATATAATACCCTGAAGGCAAAAATGAAGAAGGGTTATATTCCAAGCATATAGGAGTGTCAGTGAATATGCAAAGTTCATTAAATGAATTTTTATGCAAGGAATAGAAATGAGTTAGTGTCACAGAGAATATGAAGATGAATCAGATTTAAAAATATTGAAAGTAGATTACTTGGCATTGGTCGTTTTGAATGCTAGACAAAAGTTTTATATTTGATCCTGAAGATGATAAGGAAATATTATAGTTTGTTGAATAGAGGAGTAAACAAGTTGGATCTTAATTTTAGGAAGATTAAGCTATATCTTAGTGTAGGATAAAATTTGGAGAGACTTAAAGTGGGAAAATGAAAAAGAAAATTATTTCGACAAATCAAATGTGAGGTAATAAACTCATGCCCTAGACTTAGAGGAAAATCAGAGGAAAAAAAGGAGGCTTGTGTGAAAGATTTTGTGCAGTTTGAGTCAATAGTTCTTAGATACAAAGTAAATATGGGAGATCGTGGAGAGAAAATGAAAAATTGCAAATGACACTTAAGTTGTTGTAATGTCTTCTGTAATGTGTAATGTTGTAATTGTAATTATACATAATACATATACAATTATAATTATATATAAAATTGTAATTATAACAATAATTCTGTAATGTTGTAATGTGGTTCTGCTCACTGGAGGATTTCAGTTGCAGCTCAAAACCTGATCATGGGTGAGGAGTAAAGGAGTGGAACCCTCATGGATGGTCAAACATGAGGTCCATTTATTTCAACTTCTCTCAGCCTTATATACCCTAATGCTCTGAAATAATTACAGTATACTGCTCATGTACTAAGTATATAATACTCATGTGGGACCACATAAACATTTTGCTATTGTGTACAGATATCTCTTTGCCACTTATTATAATTCTGCTTTAATTACAACACAGGTTGTTATGCCCCCTGACTTCTCAGGAAGGCCTAGATGTCCCTAGTGGTATGGGGAGCCAAACCAGATACATTAGCAGGTTCCCTGGCTGGGCTGCAGGGTCTTATACTTCACCCAGAGTTTCCCCCACTGTCTGTGGCCTTCTACAACATGTGGCATTGAGTGACTGATATCCTTGATAGTAATACAAAGCTAAGAAAAATGAAGTGTTATGAAGGGACATGTAATTCTGTCTTGCATATGTTAAGTTTAAGGTTTTTGTGGGACATTTACTTCAAGATATCTAAAATAGGGCTGGATACCAGATTAGATGTCCAAAAAGAGATTAAGGCTGGAAAAAGCTATGAGAATGATAAATATAGAGATGATTATGTTATTTATTGAAGCTGATGAGATCACCAAGTGAAAAAAAATATACATATAGAAAGAAAAGAAGGTCTAGGAAGGAGTCCAGGGGGATACTCATGGTCAGTGAGTGTGAGCTAGGTGATGATTCATTAAAGAAGAATGAAAAGGCACAGTCAGAAGAAAACTAGGAGGAAACAATATCAGAAAAGTCTAGAATACAGAGTGCCAAAAAATAGAGGATTATCTAGTGTAAAATATTAAACAAATCAAATAGGGTAAAGATTGAGAAAAGGTTATTAGATTTTATAATTAAAAATAGTAACTTTGGAGAGAGTAGTTCTAGTTGAATGATAAAGTTTAAGCCAGATTAATAAAGCAATTTGTAACTATCAGACTTTAAGCAATTAATAGTATTTAAACATAGTGTTATGAAATTTAAATATTATAATCCTTGCTTGGAATATAAAAAAACCCAATGCTCAGAGTAGTTGAATGAATGCCATAGGACTAACAGGAACACAGTATGGTAATAGAGTAGGGACAACAACAAAGCAAAAGCAATGGAGTTGTAGGATCTGAATTTGAGTTCTGTTATTTATCACTTGTTATGATCTGGGGCAACCCAATTCAAATGTAGGTGAAAGCAGCAAAATAGCACAATTGATAGAGATTTGCATATGAACTCAGGAATTTTTGTGTTCAAATGTGGCCTTAGAACTTTACTAGCTATGAGACCCTGTACAAGTCAATTAATCCTTATTTCCTCAAGCTTCTTCGATCATAAACTGTGAATAATGTTACCTCTCAGGATTGTTTTTAATATAAAACAAATAGTATTTATAAAGGACTAAGCAGAAAGCTTAGAGCATAGAAGGTGCTTAATGAATTCAAGTTCCCTTTATTCTTTTTCCCCTATGATATTGTTTCTTTTATTATTGTTTAGCTTGTCAAATGAAGATGTTAACATAACTAAAGATTTTTTCAAGCATTTAAGGAGATAATACAAAAAGCTATATCATTATATTTCTATATAGCTTTATGATCACACTTTACTCACATCACTATATGGATGTGTTACAATGTTCTTAAAGATGATTATATCAAAGCACAAGTTTTAGGATCTCTAAAGCTAAATTTCTAAAATTTGCAGATAAAATGGTTTTAAATATAGTCCCAAAGATGGAATGTGCTTGTCATCTGAGCATTGGCCTAACTACATTTTTAATAGTCTTGCTATAAAGCTGACCAAAGTCAATGGATTCTTTACCCACATCAACTCCTGAAGCCAGGTATGGAATCAGACAGAGTTGGAAAGCAACTTAGATAGCTAAGGTCTTATTAGCAGTACTGAATTCTTTGAAGTGGGAAAATGTATTTAAATTCACAGTATTTGAAGTTATAATTTTATAAAATATAGTGATTCGTTCTAGTTTAATGGAAATTTGCAGTGAAATTTTGAACAAAACATCTACTTCACAGGATTCATTTTTTTCACCCATCAGGATGGAATCAAGTAAAACTACCTCATTTTATACAGAGACAAAATGATTTCATCAAGGAAATGAAATGGCTTTCCCATTCCATACAGATAGTAAGTTAAAGAAGGCAAATTCAAATGTCAGGCTTCTGATCTTACATTCACACTTTACATTGTCACGTTACCTTATCTAGTTTGATAAATGTATAGAGGTAATTGGGACCCACATTAGTATTACAAATCTTTGAACTAGGAGTTGCTTGCATTTATTTGCAAAACACTATGTCAACATTACTCATTCTATCCTCACAATATCCCTGGGAGTTTTTATTATCTCCATTTTATAAAAGAGAAAAGAATGACAAATGTTGTGAGTTGTTTGGGATCACAGAGCTAGCCTAGAGAGTAATACCTGTCATCTGAAAATGAGAAGCTTAAAGGAAAAGAACAAGTGAAACATAAAGAACCAGGCCAAACTTAAAATCATTAACAATTTTAATTAAATACCTAGTATCTGAAAGAGAACCAAAAAAGTTTTATTATTTTCTCTTTTCCTCCCACACTAGAAAAGAAAAGAGAAAGAATAATTTATGTAAATTAAGAAGTTATAATAATAGTTATTGTTATAGTTTGCATAATTATTATTGCTGTTTAAAAACCAGTATGGTATAGAGAAAAGAGAATTGGCCTTAAAGCTCCCATGTTTATATCATACCTTGGACAAATAATGAATATATGAGCCTGGGCAAGTCACTGAATCCCTCAATGCTTTAGACAACTGACCAAAACTATAACTTGTCAAAAAAGTACTGAAGTCCATTAATAAAGGGATTTTCTTAGTGAAAACTTCCTTTCAAAACAGAATCCAAAAATCTAGGTGCTCTCCCCTAACAATGTGCTGAGTGTTATATCAGAGAAAGATATAGAAAGGAAAGTGAAAAATGATGTCTAAAGATGGAAAAAATGAGGTTATATGCAAATCTGTCCATTTTGTATTTCATGGTAGTAAATGAGAAAAAGTAAAAAAAAAATGATAGAAATTAACTTACACAACTCCTATGGGTGGAGGACAAGGACGCTTTCTGAAATCTATTAGGAGGGTTTCTTCATAAGGGATGAGAACAGATGGTCAGCAAATGATTATAGGGTCATTACTAAGTTGCTCAACTTTCAGATGCCTCCATTTTTTTAATTGAAAAAATAATCATAAGATCTGCCCTATTTATATTCGATGAAAATGCTTCATAAACCTTAAATAGTATGAATGTTATTGTTGTGCTGTTTTTCTTAGTGTTGGTATTGATGTTGTGTGTAACCTGATTTGCAAAGCATTTTTGAGGAGAAAAGCAGATAGTGAAAAAATAAAGATTTGAGTATACTGTTCCTAAAACATTGATATGCAATGTTTGTGAGAATATTGTTTTTGTAATGGAGAAAGATTTATAAATATGTATAGCATATAAATAAATTTTATAATTAAAATTTACAGATCAAATAAGATAATAGATGTGAAATCACTTTTAAAAGTGTAATATAAATGCAAAGTATAATTGTTGTTATCTTAATGAACCTTTTGATCACATCAAATTTGAATAAGGATTGATGGATGTAGCTATATTTGGCTTTGTGCAAATATGGACATGGATGCTGATGAGTTAGAAATCCTGCTCTTCTTTCATTCCATTGTCACTGACAGAAGAAAGTCTTTTAAAATGAATTATGGGAACTATAGGCAGAATGATCTTGCACAGATGGACTCTTCATCTTTTTACAATGGAAAGCAGACATACAATATGATAACTTATTTGTTCATTATAAGACTTCAATCTGCAATAAAAAGGAAATGATGAATTTATTACAAGGTAATTTTACTAAAGTGCTCAAAATTTGAAGTGTTTTCTGTGCCCAATAAATATGATAAAAATAAGTCTCGTAAGTTCCTAAGCTGAATACTAACTAACCAAATACTACATAGCATATTGGAATAAAAGATGTATGACATTTTGGGCTTAGAGTGGAATGCCAGAACCACTAGATCAGGATGGCCCACTATATGAATGGCTCAGTCAAGAGTGATTATCACATCAGTTTTTTTTTTTTT
>JAJPUD010023130.1:0-20424 GCA_023553655.1 Myrmecobius fasciatus | reverse complement strand
ATTATGTGTGCAGAACACACACATACTATATATACATATAAACTATTATTATTATTATTTCATTATATTAGGGTTGACTTTACTTTAATTGACCAGGATAATAATATTGTTCTCTTCTGACAAGATTAATAAAAACAAAATGAGGATGAGGGTTTTCTTTATCCCTCTTACCTGGGTCACAGGGGATGCAGTCAGATACTTGGTCACTGCCTTTCTGAGGATTGTAGGTCCCTCTGGGGCAAGGGAATTTGGAGGCTGAGGTTGTGGAGGGAGGACAGTAGTGACCAGCAGGACATTCATTCCCAACCAAGGAGGAAGAATTTTCTCGGCAGAAGAAACTACATAGGGAAGAGAAGAAAGACTATTCTTTCAAGCTTACTGCCATGGAGACCTGAAGTGTATTGTGGAGTCTAATGCTACCATATGATGTGGTATACAGATGAGATCTTTGAGTTAGGCTTTGATGACAGTCTTCAAGGTTTATTGATCAGCTGGGGAGCAGTTGTTTTCTATTTCCAAGGAGAAAAGGATAAGCTTACATTTCAGTGAGAAGAGAGCATATTGACATTGTGAAAAGCTTTTTGCCAATCACCTTAGGGACTCTGGATATACTGCCAAGGGAGACTGTGACATTTACTTCTTTGAAGCTTTTTAAGGAAACAAGAAAATCACCTTTCCCCTCTAGGATGTTATAGGTGTACTGATAGTAGCCCTGAAGACTTCAGGGAGGCTTTCTCTGGATGGATTGTAAAAACAGTGGATGACTTCTGGGAATTTTGGTAATGAATGGGGTGCCAAATTGAATTACTACTTTTTTTCCTTAAAGAGGAATGGGCATGAATAAGATAGCATTCATTTCTGGTTTTTTCCTTTCTTTATGCTACTCCCTTCCTGTGATAGACGATGGGAGTTATCTAATTAGCTCAATGATTTCTTCCAAAAGTATGGCTGCAGCAGAAAAACCTAGCAGAGACCAAGAATCTTCTTGACTGGCTGAGACTGAGCCAGGACCTACTTGGGTGAATTACAATTTGGGTGTGAGGATGAATTGGAATGGGGTAGAGTAGTGTGAAATGAATGAGAAAGAAATGCCATTGCACTACAGGGCTAGGTAAGAGCACATGAGAGTCTTAGTCTTATGTCTCAGGAATCATGGGGCCAAGCTGTTTCTGAAAAACTTTTAGTTATAGAGAAAAGCATAGCAAATTTGGGTTTAGATATAATGTTTAAAACATATTTTCTCTCCATTATCTTAAATCCTATTATTGATATTTATGTATAGGCATATCTTACCTCATTTTGTTTCATTTCACTTTATTGTGTTTCACAAGATATTGTAGGTTATTTGTTTCATTTACTTATTTAATTTTTAAAAATATATAAATTAAAGGTTTGTGGTCACCTTATGCTGAGCAAATCTATCAGCACTATTTCTCCAACAACATGTGCTCATACTGTGTCTTTGTGTCCTATTTTGCTCATTCTTGTAACATTTCAAACTATTTTCTTTATTATTATATCTGTTGTGG
Source organism: Myrmecobius fasciatus (assembly GCA_023553655.1). Classification (NCBI taxonomy): domain Eukaryota; kingdom Metazoa; phylum Chordata; class Mammalia; order Dasyuromorphia; family Myrmecobiidae; genus Myrmecobius; species Myrmecobius fasciatus. Next base: position 18,895 of record JAJPUD010023130.1, on the reverse strand, counting down.
TGATCTGTGAACAATAATCTTTAATGTTTCTATTGTAATTCTTTTGGACTACCATGAACCCAGCTGATATAAAATAATGAATTTAATCGATAAATGTTGTGTGTGTTCTGATTATTCCACTACTCACTATTTCCCCTATCATTCTCCCTCTCCTCCAGCCTCCATGTTCCCTGAGATACAATATTAAAATTAGGCCAATCAATAACCCAACAATGGCTTCTAAGAGTTCTAGTGAAACAAGAGAGTCAATCATTGTGGGAAACTTCATTGTCTTATTTTAGGAAATTGCTACAGGCACCTTAACCTTCAGTAAAACTACTCTGGTGGGGGCAGCTAGGTGGCGCAGTGGATAGAGCACCAGCCCTGAAGTCAGGAGGACCTGAGTTCAAATCTGGTCTCAGACGCTTAACATTCCCTAGCTGTGTGGACTCTGGGCAATTCACTTAACCCCAATTGCCTCAGCAAAAAAAAAGCAAAAACAAAACAAAACAAACAAAAAAAAACTACTCTGGTTAATCTGCAGCCATTAACATAGAGGCAAGAACCTCCACCAGCAAAAAAGATTACAACTTGCTGAAGAGTCAGACAATAGTGTATATATATATATATGTAAATTTGCTATTGCAATTGGGGTTAAGTGACTTGCCCAGGGTCACATAGCTAAGAAGTGTTAAGTGTCTGAGACCAGATTTGAACTCGATGCTTGTGACTTCAGGGCTGGTGCTCTGTCCATTGCACCAACTAGTTGCCCCCAGATGATAGTATTTTTAAAGCAGTAAGTTATTTTACAATTAAGGAATGTGCATTTTAAAAATATAAAACAATTGTACATTTAATAGACTTCAGTGTAGTATGAACACAACTGTTATGTGCACTGGGAAAACAAAAAAATTTGGTGTATATTGTAATATTTGCTTTATTGTGTTGGTCTCGAGCTAAATCTGCAATATTTCTGAGGTATGTCTATATTCTATTCTTTGTTCTTGCAAATAAGCAAACAAGAAACTGAGGAAGAACTACTTCTATGGTCTAGAGCTTGGGACAGTAGGAGTAAGAAAGTAAATAGGCAGGGAGAATCTGGGGTGCACAATTAGAGACAGAAGGAGGGGAAAGGCTGCTCTCTGGAGAAAGATAGAGATTATAAGTGTGACCTCAGTGCTTACCCCTGAGGACATGGCTTACAGCTGCTCTGGGCTGGGAGAGGATTATAGGATCCTGCCAAGCAGACCTGAGGGACCACACTGGCTCTGGGGCAGAAATGTCCTGGAAGAGAATCAGGCAGCAAAAGTATGAGAAAGCAGCACAGGGCTCCCTCCACTCCTTATAGCTCTCCAAAGACCCCAGGATGGTGTTTAGGTGCAGGGTTTATCCCAGAGGGAAACCAGGGCTTCAAGCCTGATTTCCTTCATTTCCAAATGGGGAAGGAGAAGCAATGGTTGAAGTTTGTTGAAACTCAGGAAATTGACCTTGCTTGGCCTGCCCTGGGGAAGGTGTCCCACCCAGTCTGGTTCTTAATCAAACCTTTGGAGAACTAGACTTCCATGGCTGAAGGCAGTTACCTGTTGGGCAGGGACCACCCCTCCGGTCCCTGATGGAACTGTTGGGAAGGATGGCTCCTCCTAGGCAGAAGAAACCTTCACTGCATTGGCCAGATGGGGCAGTAAGTCCTGTGGCATTGCAGTAATGTCCAGGGGGGCAAGGGGAACAGTCAGCCTGCAGGGAACACCATCAGCAACGTATGTGTGGATCCTCACCTCCCCTTGATCCACACTGATGCACGGGAAAGCAGGACAAGGCAGAACCATAAAGTCATCTGTAGTATTTGTTTTAGGAAAGTGTTTTATAGGATGTAACCTCCTAAACATGTTTTTCTTCAGGAAATTTGCCATCCTTACCCCCCACTGTGTATTGTCTGCAAAACATTTGGAAGTGATCAAGAATTTAGACAATTAGGAAGCATAATCTAGTCAGGAAGACATGAGTTCAAATTCTACTATGTGATCCTGACAAGTCACTTAACTGTTCTCAGTTTTCTCATCTATAAAATGGGATAATCATAGCACTTGCTTCTCAAGGTTGTTATGAGGATCAAATGAGATACCGTATGTTGAATGGTATGCAAAGGAGAACTGTTATTACCAGACTGGATCATTGTTGTTTAGTCATTTCAGTCATATCTGACTCTTTAAAAAAAAAACATTTGGGTTTGTTTGTTTGTTTGTTTTTTTGACAAAGACATTAGAGTGGTTTGTTATTTCCTTTCCTGGCTCATTGTACAGATGAATCTAATTGTGGTTAAGTGATTTGTCCAGAGTCACACAGCTAGTTAGTGTCTGAGGCAGGATTTGAACTCAGTTCTTCCTGATTCAAGGTCCATCGATCTACCTACTGTGCTTACTATACTGGGTAGTGGGACATTAAAAAATTTGCTTCTGATGCAAATTAAGATAATTCTGAGGTACTACCTCACATCTCTAAGATTGGGTAGGATGAAAGGAAGAGATAATGATAAATGTTAGAGGGGATGTGGGAAAATTGGGACATTAATACATTATTGGTGGAGTTGTGAACAGATCCAAACATTCTGGAGAGCAGTCTGGAACTATGCTCAAAGGGCCATCAAACTGTGCACACCCTTTGATCCAGCAGTGTCTCTACTAGATCTGTATTTCAAAGACATCTTAAAGGAAGGAAAGGGACCCACATGTGCAAAAAATTCTTGTAGCAGTTCTTTTTGTAGTGGCAAGGAAGTGGAAACTGAATGGATGCCCATCAGTTGGAGAATGGTTGAATAAGTTATGGTAAATGAAAGTAATGAAATATTATTTGATTATATATATATATATATACAGACTATATATATGCATATATGTTAAAAAAGAAAAAAAGAAAAGTTTTAGTATGCAAGCAGCAAAAAAGAAAGAAAATTATTTCTGTGCAGTTGCAAATTTTCACTCAGATAATTTAGAGTCTATGGTATTAAGTCCATTGCTGGTTGAGTTATTCTAGAACCCTGAGGGAAACAGTAGTTACTATTCTCTGGCAAGGTAACACTAGTTATGTTCCAGTTAGAAGATGGAGCCCAGAGGGATTGTTTGCTGACAGAGTTCTTTGCACACTTCTGTCTCTAGTAGCTACAAATTCTCCATCTTCTGAACATTCCTAACTTTTCAGAAGGGGAAATGAGAACAATTTTCCTCAGCGTCATGCAGGATATAAATGGGAATTAAGTCCCTGTGTATGTTCTGCCCTGCCCTTTAACAGGATGGTAGTTTAATTGGTTCAGTTTGGCAACTAAGATTGAAATGCCATTCCCAACCAAGTGAATGTTGTTCTTTCCATGGCCTTCACCTGGTTTGAATAACAACACATGAAGAAGCCCTATTACCTCTTAATTCCCCAAGCTCCTTTAACCTTCTCTATGCTCCTGTCTTGCTTCTTTTCATGGTCTTTCCTTTTATTTTATAAAAAGGGAAACTGAGATACAGCCTCTCTGCAGGACACATCACCTGAAAAACTTCTCATAGTGATTAAAAATAAGAGTTGAATCTTATTCTAACCTGGTCCTGCCACTACCTTTTGCAGACTCCTCAGGACCCTACAGAGGTAGATAACTCACACTTGACAAATGGAGAATGTCCAACCAATGAAAAGCTCTATTTAGTAAATGAAGACTTGGGATTTATAGTCCTGCCCTCTGCAGAAATGTTTAGCTAGAAATGTAAGCTTTTAGGATAGAATAGTTCATCCATATTTAGAGCAGAGCCTTCTTAACCTGCTCTGGTCCCCTTCCACTTCTTTCCTCAGGCCAATAGTCTTCTTACCTCTGAGCTTAGTTTGATTTGCTGGCTGAAGGTTCCCAAAGGACAAGGTTGGGGCAAAGCAGAACCTTTGGGACAGTAGTGCCCCTGAGGGCAAGGACCAGCATCACCTGGAATGGAAAAACAAATTCAGTTTGACAACTGGTGGGAGCTCCAGTCACTTCAGCTCCTCCTTCCCTCTTCCCCTTACTAAAGAAAATCAAAGTCCCGAATTTGAGAAGGAAGTATGTTGTAGTGGAAATCAGGATCTGGGGTCTGTCATTAGCTAGCTGTGTGACATTGAGCAAAAATGCAACCTCACCAAGGAATTTGTATGTAATGTAACTCATATTCTATTCTATTCTCTCCTCCCCTCCTCAGCACTAACCCTTTCTCCTTTGTCTTCCCTTGCTGATTGGGCCAGTGGAACACTGTTCCAGAGATAAGAAAGAAAGATCTGACCATATAGACTAGGCCTTTGGGACCATTCCACCCTGTGCTAAGGGTAAAGAGTTAATGAGTATTGAATTGAGGGGATGAGTTAGGTTTACTAAAACTAAAAAGGCCTCCATAAAGTCAGTGAAGAAACCAGTGGAGAATACAAGAGGAGTTCTTTCTCATATTCTCTTGAGGGCCTACTACTTACATTTTGCTTTCAAGCCTGAATGGGGAGGAAGAATTGCGTGGGAAGAAGAAACATGACAGAAAAAGAGAAACAAAAATTTTCCTCAATTCAAAGGGGTCAATAGAAGAACTTTTCCCAAGGAGAGTTTTTGGGGGATCTACCCAGTGGATGGAATGGGACTACTGTGGTGCAGATGCTTTGAACAGAACAAGTTTACTGGCTCTGGGTGCTGTAGTTTAGCAATGGCCCTGCTTTTTCCCATCAGGAAGCTCAAGGTGACGTAGAAGAAAGGTCATAGCACCTTCTGTGCCAGGTTCTGGGTTTGGCCACCTTGATCCTCCAGGGCAGAAGTAGCCTGCCCAGCACTCTCCACTCACATCTGTGGCATTGGCCATCAGGCAAAACCTGCCCTTATCACAGACTCGGCATTCCATCAGGCTGCTTAATCCAGGCACGGGACCATAGGTGCCCGCAGGGCACGGCTGCCAGTCTAGCCCTGTTCCTTCAGGGCAGTAGAAACCTGTAGAAAAACAGGGATAAGAATAGGAGAGAGGAGGAAGAGGAGGAAGTGAGACCAAGATGACCAGCTCAGTGCAGACTTTCTCTGGCCAGAGTCTGAGTCCAGGCTGGCTTTGACTTCCTCCAGCAGGATTCCTGGCCTCATTCACAGGTTATCTTACTGGGGAAGAGGTAGTTTTATGTGGGTAGTAATAGAAAGGCCTGAATTCTAGTTTTCTGTCTTTCCTCCTCCCTTATCCTTGTACAAATCACAATACCTTTCTCTCCAACAGTAAAATGGAGGTAATGATACTTATTCCTTAGAGAAGTTGTGAAGTTAAAATAATAGACACAATATGATTAAAGGATCATAGTCTGAGAGGTGGAGGGCACCTGAGGGACCATGAAGTCTGGATCTCTGGTTTTATTGGTGAGAAAACTGACTCAGAGGAGTTCAAGTGATTTGTTCAAAGTTATATTGCTAGCAAGTTTCAAAGGTAGCATTTAAACCCAGGACTTCCTGGCAGATGAAAAACACTGTCAGTGAAACTTTTATAAAAAAAAAAAAAAGGGGTTGTTCATCATTATTATTTCATCAGTAATGGCTGCTAAAGCTCTTTTTATGGTGGCAAAGAATTGGAAAGTAAATAGATGCCCATTAATTGGGGAATGGCTCAATAAGTTATGGTATATGAAAATAATGGAATATTATTGTTCTATAAAAATGATGAACAAGCTGAGTTTTAGAAAGGCCTGGAAAGATTTACACAAACTGATGTTGAGTGAAACAAGTAGAACCAGGAATACATTGTACACATTAACAGTAAGATTGTGTCATGATCAGTTATGAAAGACTTGGTTTTTCTTAATAGTTCATGATCCAAGGCAATCCCAATAAACTTTGGATAGAAAATGCCATCTGCATTCAGAGAGAAAACTATGGAGAATGAATGTAAATCAACACATGCTATGTTCACTTCTTTTCCCTCTTTTTTTCTTTTTTTCCTTTTCCATGGTTTTCCCTTTTGTTCTGATTTTTCTCTCCCAACATGATTCATAAAGAAATATGTATAAAAAAGATGAATGTACATGTATAACCAGAGAAAAAACAATAAAAAGCAAGAGTTGCTGAAATTGTCTCTTAAGACTATTGCTCTCCTGAGCTCCTTTCCTTAGAATACTATATGGAGAATAGACATCATCAGAAGAAAAAAAAAAAACAAGATGCTAAGGGTGGCTACAACCTCCCCCTCCCCTGCCATATATCTGCCATGCTAGGACACTCACCTCGTGGGCAGAGCTGTGGCTTTTGCCCTGGGACACAGTACTGGCCACTGGGACAGATGTGACATTCAGCTGAATTTTTAAAAGGTGTGTAGGAGCCAAGGGGACAGGAGGTGGGGTACTTCATTTCCTGGGAACAGAAGTATCCAGTGTAGCAAGGCCCCCCATCTGTGAAGTAGGCAAGGATAGCCTCCTCAGTGCATTGAAACCTGGAACAGTGCGAATGGAATTAAAAAGGATACTTCTACTTTTAGGGAAGCCCAGAACAAGGAAAAGGGAATGAGTTCCATTGGGGGCTTGGAGGACTCACCATCTCAATTGAGCTAATGGATGTTTAGGGTGAGAGGGATACCCTTTGGATAAGACTTAGGGCTTTGGACAATCTACTCCAAAGTGGTCTATGGATTTGTATCTGTCCTATCTCATCTTCTTGATCCCTTCCACAGGTATCTAGAGTAAGGGAATGGGGTCAGACTTGAGAAGAGAAATGTTAACCTGAAATTACTGGCACTACCTGTCTGAGAAATAATGGTTATGCTTTCCTGCTACACACAAATCCTCTGAAAATTAAGTACAGACACATTAAGCTCTTCAACCTTCTCATGAATGGGTCATAGGGGACTAAGAGCTCTTTCTTTCGTCTTGCTTTTAGGCCTTTGGTTAGAACTGACTTAGTGTTTATTCCTGCTCCGATTCTATACTGGAGAAGAAAAGAAGCTACTTACTTCAGATTACAGGATCTAATGAGAGCTGGCGGGTTGCTGTTGTTACAAAAATGGTCCCCAAGGCAGGCTTGGCATCCATCTAGGTTCTTGTTTCCTTCCTTAGACCATGTTCCTGGGGGGCAAGGGGCTGGCCTGGGAGTTCCTGCAGAAATCAGAGAAATAAAGAAGAAAGATTCAGACAACTTCAAGCAATCTCTTTAGAGAAAGAGTCATTTGTGGAATAGATGTTTGGTCTTAGACCACTGAAGAGTTTATCAACTTTTTTTTTGTTAATCCTATATATTATATACAGTCTAGTAAAATGTCTGGGCCCTTTCTCAGGAAAATATTTTTAAATAATTGAAGGAAATATTAAATTTCAACTGGAAGTTATCAAAAGCAAAGATATGATTTCTACTCCCCCATCATTGACTCCAAAATCTGTCGATAGTAAGGGTCACTCTGGTTTATGAATCCCTGGCTTAGAGAGCCATCTTCTAGACATTCTTGCTATTTTTTTTTCTTTCAAAGCTTCTCTCCCTCTCTCTTTTTTTTTTACTTCTTCCTTTCCCTTTTTTTCTCTTTGCATTTCTTCCTGTATATTGAATGTGTACTGACTATTGACAGAATTCTTTCTTGAATATTATGGGGGAAGAAAAAAATCATGTCCTTCAAAAACTCAGTATCTGGTTCAGGAGACAGAAATAGGTTCATTTGAAAAAGGGTTAGAAAACAACAGTTTAGCAAGTAGGTACAAAGTGTAAACCATGGAATGAGGGCAGAGGGAGAAGGTAAGAAGAATTAGGGCAAGTCATTTAGCAAAAACTTCCTGGGGGATCTGTTTGGAGTATTTTTTGGGGGGAGAACATAGGATTGGCAATAAACAAGAAGGTAGGACATCCCAGAAATTGGCCTATCTGAAGGCCAAGCTTGCACAATTATATTTCATTCAATGGTTACTTAACAAAGGCTTTTGGATCATAAGGTAATATTTGAGAGACAGGCTAATGGTCTGTTCAATCCTACCTTTGCCCAATGACTAGCTGCTACAGGGGAATTGCTAATCTTAATCAGAAAACTTCTTCCATTTGGTCCTGAGAAAGCTGTTGTACCTGTGAGACAGTAGTGTCCTGGGGGACAGAGAAGGCCTAGCACCCCATCTATCGGATTCTTCACAGAGGCCCCTTCCTTGCACCAGTGACCTTCAGCACAGTCCCCTAGGAAAGAGAACATCCCTAAGCTTTGCATCTTACTGCTTTCCTTACTTTTTTAATATATTACACACCAATGAAGACTGTAACTGATTGTACCCACCATTTTCCACCTGAAAATACAGACCTACCTGCTCTTCTCTTTACATTTACCACAGAGGAATTGTAATTTCCCTTATTTCACTTATAAGAGAATAAAATTGAAAGCTTGGGTTTAAATCCCACCTCTAATACTATTTGCTTTATTTTGGGGAAATCATAACCTCTCTGGGCTTTAGTCTCCTTATCCAGAATATGAGGATGTTGGACCCGGTGACTATTTCCAGCTTTATCTATGGCATATGAGGCATTGGGCCCTTCCAGAGATCTCTAAGGGAGAGGGGACATCCTAAATTTTGGCAATACTATTTGCTCTAAAGAATCCCCATGCTGTAGCAAGACCTATGTGAACTGGTGAAAAGTGAAATTGGAAGAATTGGAAGATTATTGTGCATAATAGGAGCAATGTGTAATGATGATCAACTATGAAAGATTTATGTATTCTGATCAATGCAGTGATCCAAGACAGTTGCAAATGACTCAATGAAAAATGCTAACCATCTTCAGAGAAACTGAGTGCTAATTGAAGTGTATTTTCCCCACATTCTTTAAATTTTTTTTACAGTATCCCATATGGATACTGTATGGATTCCATATCCATATCCATATTCCATATCTGCTAATATGGAAATGTTTTACATTATTTCACATGTATAACTGTTATATTGCTTGCCTTCTTAGTGGGCAATAGAGGGAGAAAGAATTTGGAACTCAAAATTTGAAAAGAAAAGCATGTTTAAAAAATAAATTTTAAAAAAGAACCCCCCATGCTCAAGGCCAATAAATCCAGCATTTCTTGGTGAAGAGGAGGAACAGAGAAAAGGGCTGGAACTTTAAGGTTTGGCCTTTAGAAACTAAGGATATAAGTACTGCTTTTTCTCTTATGGACCAAATCTGACTTCTCTCTTTTCAGAGGAGCCATCAAACTTCACATGGGCAAGAGCTATATATATATATATGTGGGTCACTGTAGATCAGTTTTCTGTAGGCAGAGAGGTCTTCAGCACCTGGCTGTATGAATTCCTGGGAGATGTAGGAAATGAGTGGATCTTAAGAACACATCATTGTTTCTTTTCCCCTGGAGGAGAAGTTATCTTGAGAGATGATGATGTATTTGGGGCATCTCTGTTTTGAAAGAAGAGAGAGATGGATGGGAAAGGAGGAGAAAAATGGAAAATGCACTAGAGGAAGCTGACTGGTTTAACCTCTGAGGAGTAGCTGCCTCTGTTGCTATTGGTTCTGCCACCACAGTATCCACCTATTAGCCCTCCAGGGAAGAGTGTGACTAAAGCAAAGTAATGATTCTGAAGCTTTTTCTCCAGGAAATCTGATAAAGGATAAGAGATATGATAAAGGACAGTAACTTGCTCGGTCTTTCCTTCTCCCACTTCTCCTTTCTTTAGAAAACAGATATTTAAGGTAAAATTTTCCTACTCTTTAAAGTTATATTTGTCATTTCTGTTTCAATTAGTACTGAGGCTGCTTGCTATAGATAAAGATTTGATCAATTAAAATTATTTCTGATCTATGTGCTTCCTTGTTGTGAAGGGAAAACCAGAGAAAAGAGTACATACAGTAATGGCAAAGAAGATAGGGAAAAGAAAAAGGACTAAGGAGTAGGTACTGTTTAAATTATCAGTAAGGAAGGTAAATCTTTTTGGTTGGGAGCTTAGGAGATAAATGAAACAGACTCTGTTTGATTTCCTATTTTTATAAATTTCCTAAAGTGGGGCAAGCATGGATTTAGATCTTCTTTGGGAGCTAAAAATAGCAGTTGACTGTCCAGTATGGGGACCAGACATCGTAGTCATATTGCTTTTCCCATAATTTTCATTCTTGCACACAAAGAAAAATCCCTCTGTGAGAATGGAGCTGAAGGTCCAGATTAGAGAAAATGTCACGTCTGATGGGAGGAGGAGAGTGACTGTTTTGGAACTCCTGTCTTTAGAACAAGATCCAGGAAGAGAGTAAACATCTTTTCCTTTTGGTTGTAGTTTAGCAGGAATATTTTCCCATTTCTATGAAATAATTTTTCTCACCTATCTGCTATGTTCTCATTGGAACCACCAAACAAAGAAGCAGCAAGTTATGGATCCTTTCTTCCAACTTGATCTTGAGAAGTTGAGATATAAAATTCCTTAAAGTCATGGATAGAATTGAAAGAAATATGATAGAATTTGAAAAGGCATTAGGAATATTTAGTCCAGCTCCCAACACATTTTACAGATTGAGAAATTAGAATTAGAACAGTAATGACATACAAAGGATCATATGACTCATAATTAGCAGAGCCACTAAGCAGGTTTTGGGAGATTTCAGTGGCCACACAACTGGTGAAAACAGGAATGAATTTCCTAGAGACTGTGAAGTCTTTTTGGAGATGTTTAGAGATGAACCAATACAGTCCTGCCTAGAGGCAGATGGCGGGATTAAAACCTCTGGAAGACTTTTCAGCCCCAAAGACCCTATTTGGAGATACTGAGTTCCTTTGTAGTTCAATTTCCTGAAGATTTCTACTTTAAAGATTCAGAGATTATAAAACATAGATTTAGAGTTGAGAGTCTTTAGAAGTGATCTAATCCCTTTCATATGAAGATGAGGAAACTGAATCCCAGAGTGGTCTCCTCCCAGGTTTGCTCAGAGGTAGCATCTAGGTACTAGAACTCACTCTAACTTCTCTTTCCTCCCTTTTCCCCCTCCCCTGCCCCCCCCCCCCCCACTGCTTCTGGTTGTCTCTCTATAACGTTCCCTTTGCACCTCTTCCCCATACCACTGTCTTCTCCATTCCACTTATTTAACTGGTGTTTTTGTACCTGTTGGAGTTGACAATCCAGCTCGGGTACAGTATTTCCCAGCTGGGCACAATTGACACTCAGTGATGCCTTTCAGTCCCTGCCAGGGTCCATAAGTGCCCACTGGGCAGCTGTTCTGTTTGCCCCAGGATGTTCCCAGGGGACAATAAAATCCCTGAGGACATGGGTATAGGTGAAAGTCTTTGACTGGTCCAGTCCTAGAGTCACAGTAATAACCTACAAGAAGAGGGAAAGATAAATGAGAAAGGCTCTATCAGGGGACACTAGTAACCTCTTCATATACACTGTAAGTCAATGATGATAATAATAATTCCAGGAATTTATTCCATCACAAAAAGATCTTTTATCCATTTGTGTAACAGCCCACAGAACATTAAAGATTCAAGAATTATAGAGTAGCAACTTGTCTCAAGACTCTTTTTATCTGAACTTTATAAAAAAGATAAGATGATAACATAATAATGACAAAATTTTTAAAATAGTATCTTATGGTTTACAAAGTAATTTCTCACATTTTGCCTCATTTGACCCTCACAACATTTCTATGTGGTAGGCAGGGCATTATTATCCCCATTTTACAGATGAAAGAACTGAGGCCCAGAGAAAATAAGTGTTTTTTTTCAAAGTCAGAGAACTAACAAATGTCTTCAGGGCTAGAGTGTAGCTCTTGTTCTAATCTTCTATCTACTGCATTCTGGGTTATAAGGACAATAAATCATCAGATTTCAAGAAGGTAATAATGGACATGAGCTCAGTAGTTTTGGAGCTCTTGAAATTTCCGAAGTGCCTTTCTCACATCTATTTAATGAACTAGTCAGGATACCTTTTCAGTAGGGAGATTAGGCTGTCCAACATAAATCTGCACCTATGTGTTGGCAATGGACAATGACCTGGGGTTTCTACTCATTTCTACTTTTGCACAGTTGACTAGCTCCTTCCAAGGGAATCCCATTCAATAGGGGTACCATTTTAGACACTGAAACAGTCAAAATCTATGCTACCTTATGTTGAAATAAAGTCATATTTGGAAGAGACCAACTGGAACAAGCCCAGAAAAAAAGACTGGATAGTGGAGGAGATAGAAATTGTCATATTAAGAACATTTGAAAGAGATGAGGATACTAAGGTTTAATGGAAACTGAATAGCTATCTCCAAATATGGAAAGGGTTGCTATAGAGAAGAGAAGGTAGACCCTGTACCTGAGAGGAAAAAAACAGATAAGCAAATACTGGTATCATTGGGTCTAAGCTGTAGTGAAACAGGTCTAACAATTAGAATTGACCAGCAAAAGAACGGGTTGCCTAATAATGGTGATTGACTGTAGGTATTCAATCATTGGCTGATCTGTCATGTTGTAGAAGGGATTTCTGCATTGGGTAGGATGTCTCTAAGGACTTCTAAGATCCTATGAATATTCTAGATTACCTGGTTGATTTAGTGTTGGCAGCAGGTAGTTGAGAAGGAAGAATTTCATGGTGTTTTGACTGAATGTTATCTATCTATCCCTTTCTGCTCTTCATGGAAAAACACTCTAGTTCCTACTCCCATGATTCAAGTTGATCATCATCATCCCTCTCTAAAATGTTTACTTTCAGGGAGACAGTCATAATGTTGGTGGGTTGAGTTGGTAGAGATTTGATCTCATTATTCATTCCTTGGTCCCTTTGCCTTTTGCTGGGCTCATTTTTTTCTTCTGAGATCTTCCATGGACCATGGGATATCCATGGTGGTAGTATGTGAAAGAACAACAAAGAAAAAACATGGTGTCCCTAAAAAACTCCCACTTCATTTGATGTGATTTCATATGTTGGTTATTCATTCTCCATGTCTCACCTGCTGGGCACTGCCCATTTGGGGTCGTGAGACCAGCATCCTTGCAGTAAAAGCCTGATGGGCAGGTAAGACAACTAGAAAGTGCCACCTGCCCAGGGATGTTGGAAAATGTTCCAGGTGGGCAAGGCGTGGGCCTGTGAGATCCAGCAGCTGAAAGTCAAAACATGAGACATTTAGTATATAATTTTTAAAGAAATCAGTGGGATCGGTAAGGGATTAAAGTCAAGGGGTAGTCAGGAATGTACTGGGACCTTGCCTTAAATGTGAGTGAACCTAAGTTGTGAGTAGGTGCTTGGATCTTAATTGGCTCAGGCAGGCCAATATCCTCTTGTAGGAAGCACTAGATGAGAGTGATTTATTTCTTTAACTAGGTACCCGATTCTAATCTGCCCCAGAGAGAGTGCTTCAAACACGTATCTCTGTTTATCCTGTCCCTATGCAAACAGCACCCCTTTTCACTACACTCGGTAGAAAACAATAAAAGCAATACCTCCCAGCACCAAGTGGTCCAGAATACATCCCTCCCATGTAGCATGGGCAGAGTAGCTAGAATTAAGAATATAATATGTAACTCAAGAGTCAACAAGAACTCAAGTATTATGGACCAGATTATAGGGCATGTGCTGTTGCTTCAGATAACATGGCACATAGACCCAAATTTCATTTGAGTTAACACTTTTTTCCTCTCACTCTTACTAACCCTTGGTCTGAATTGCTTCCAAGAAGTGCAGTGAACAGATAGGTGTTTCTTTGACTTTTCTTTTTTTTTCTTTTTTTTATTAAAGCTTTTTATTTGTATAACATATATATGGGTAGTTCCCCAACATTGATCTTTACAAAGCTTTCCATTACAAATTTTACCCCCAGTCCCCTCCCCTCCCCTAGATGGCAGGAAGTCCACTACACGTTAATAATGTTGAAATGCTTGAGAAGTTATGCAAGAAAAATCCTATCTACAAGAAAAAAAAAGAATCAGAGAAAGGCAACACAATGCAAGCAAATGTCAATAGAGATCATGAAAATGTTACGTTGTGGTCCATATTTCATTTCCCTCTCTCTGGGTGTATACGGTTTTCTTCAGTGAACAATTGGAACTGGTTTGAGACAATTCTTTGTTGCAGAGAGCCATGTCCATCAGAATTGATCATCATGTAATACTGTTGTTGCTGTGTATGATGATCTCCTGGTTCTGCTCGTTTCACTCAGCATCAGTTCATGCAAGTCCCTCCAGGCCTCTCTGAAATCGTCCTGCTGGTCGTTTCTTACAGAGCAATAATATTCCATAACATTCATATACCATAATTTATTCAGCCACTCTCCAATTGATGGGCATCCCTTCAGTTTCCAGTTTCTAGCCACTATAAAAAGGGCTGCCACAAACATTCTTGCACAGGTGGGTCCCTTTCCCTCCGTTTCTTTGACTTTTCAAACATCCAAGTCAGAGATCAAAATTGTTCTACCCAGTATTAGAATGTGAAAGGGAAGAAAGAGAATTGAAGGGATTGGAAAGTGCACCAAAATAAGGGGACTAAGTACCAGGGGCCATGGGGAACTATGGTAAAATTGATACCCACGGCAGTATGTTCCTGCAGGGCAGAGGCCTCCAGTCACCCCATCATCTGGATGTGGAACAGCTGCACCTTCTGCACAGAAATAACCAGCTTGGCATTTTCCACTGATGGTAGACAGACCTAGGGCAAGGAGAAGGACAACCAACTGCTGGATATTGCAGAAAAATGAAAGTGAGGATGTTTCTCAAAACTTCTCTGGACAAAGAAGAAGGGATAAAACCTTTTCCCCGAAGGCACCTTTAGAGAACATCTGGCTCTTACACAGAAATTTCTTTGGTAAGTTTGGCACTGGGTTAGAGAATACAGGAGGGAAGTAAGGCAGGACATGGGGTAATGAGGGATAGGAAAGCTTCAGAGTCTGCCATAGGGGTCAGGTCATTGTGGTGTATTGCTAAATGCTCAACAACCAGCTATGAAAAAAAAAATGTACCCATGACACACTCAAGTTTAATTTACATCATTGACATTTTCTCTATTACTTTTTAAAGCTTAGATAATCAACAGAACAATAGATCAAATAGTGCTTGACAATTTCTGAGGTGTCAGGTGACACTGAATATTTAACAGTTGGTTCTCTTGTGCTTATTTGAACTAGGTCCAGCACACCACAGGGTCAGAATGTACTTAGATGCTCTAAGCTTCGGGCTATATTGAGGAATACTCCTGAGACATCCTGGTGCTGAAAAGGACAGGACTTTCCCACTCAGACTTGGGTAACCAAAGAGAATGGAGCTACCACATCTTGTAAGACAAGATGGCATTATGACTTTGCTTTCCTCTAGGAAAAGTGGGACTAAACTCTCTACCAGCTGTGGTTCTTGACTCTTTTTCCCTCCTCAGGAATTTTTCCCTCACTATCCTGTTCACATAGTTCACAATTTTCTAGAACAGGGTCATTTCTACCTTTTTCTGCTAGTGTACATTATCAATTAGTGCAATTACATATTTCAATTTATTTTACAGGTAATTCAATTGATCAGCGAATAAGTGCTTGTTAAATATGCGTAGTACAGTGCTAGGCATTGAGAATTAAAAGACAAAAATAAAGCCATTCTCACTCTCTTGGAGTTTATAATCTACTGGAAGATGAACAACAAAGGATGAAGTTTACATGAAATAGCCATAAAATAAATACAAAATAATTTGGGAGGGATCATAGGATTTGGGGCTAGAAAGAATTTTGGGAGTATCATTTAGACTATCTCTTATTTTTGCAAATGAGGAGCTTCATATAAGTACTTCATAGAGGTTGAATGAATTGTCCCAAGCTTAGACAATCAACAAAACAATAAATCGAACTCTGATTTGTAGTATTTGCCCATTTCTGACTTACAAAATCTAAAAGTGGTAGAGCTGGGTGGGACTGGAACCCACTGACTCCAAAGCCTTTATTTCCACCTAGTTTCACCCAACAGAACATTGCACACTCCAGGGCAGCACCAAATCCAAACTGGAAAAACTGTAGAATTTCTGGCCAGATTTGGTTTACATCCTGGCTCTATACTTTGCTAGCTATGAGACTTTGAGCAGCCACTTGTCTCTCTAAACCTCACTTTTCCCATATGTAAAATGAGGGGATAGTTTAAATGATCTCTCAGGTCCTTTCCATGAGTTTCAAATTCTTATTTGTAGAAAAACATCTCCTGCAGGCTTAATGAATGGTATTTCGTTTTTTGTCTTTGTTAGATATCAGATTCTCCTTACCAGAAGCATTGCAGTAAGAGCCTGGGGGGCAAGGGATGGGTTCGGGGCTTCCCTCGGGACAGTAGGAGCCAGAGGTGCATCTTCCTCCAGTGGCAGTGGCTGGGCACAGGCAATTGGTACTAGTATAATTATCTAAGTCAAAGGGGCGGGCAGCCCAGGCAGCCAACACACAGAACCAGCCTGGAAGATAAGAAAAATCTAAGAGGAAGTGGGAATCACAGAAAAATAAGCAATGTAATATGGCATCTCTAAAACTTTCTGATACAAAGTTCACATAGGTCACAGAATTTTCTCTTCCTCTCCCCCATTAGAAATTTTTTCAGAAAGATCATCTGTATCTTCTCCCTCCCCAAAATGGTAGTCTAGACAGAGGAAAGTGTTTGTCCTTAGGAGTCAAGGTTTGTCATGTAATTACAGTTTCACAAGAGCCTAAAGGTGCTTTAGAGGGAAGGCTGTCAACTCATCCAATAGCCCTCCTAGAAGGGACTTACCAGCATCACACTTCCCAGATACTTGGGTTAGATTCTCTTTCCCACAGTAGTAGCCAGAGGGGCAGGGCAGGCAGCTGTCCAGACTCTGTGTCAATGGATCTGGATTGTAATAGCCTCGGGGGCAAGGGAACTGAGTAGCATACTTGGTACCTGAGAAATAAAGCAAAAATCCACCCTAGGTTAATGACTCTGGTCCCCAGGATGAGAGACTCCATCCCCTATAGCTATCCCCTCCTCCATCCTTTATTGACCTCTCTCTTCTCCCAGGGTATGCTGGCAAATGTTTAACAGCTCTCTAGAAAAAAATGTACACTGGGCACAGATTAATCTGTATTATTAACATTTTAACCATCATTTCTTTAAACCTAGATAATCAATAAAACAATAAATCAAGTTTTGATTTGGAATTTTTGCCTATTTCTGAGTTGTAAAGTCTCACACTAATTTTAACAGTTGGCTCTCAGGAGCCAGTTAGAGCAGGTTCTAGCACACTCCTCTCTTTCCCTCCCTGTCCCAGTAACTATAATTAGCTTCTCCTCTAGAAAAAGCATGGAGTATTAGAAAGATTGGGTAAAGGAAGGGATTCTAAAGCTCACTTTTCCTTGTGCCTCTATTTTTTCCCTTGATAAATTTTAGAACAAATTATTTTATTTTTAAATTCAATTTTATTTTATTCTCAGTTCTAAATTTTCTTTTTTCTATTTCCTCTTGTCTGCACCCATTGAGAAGGCAAGAAAACAAAACACATTGCAAATATGTATAGTTAAGTGAAATAAATTCTTGTATAAGTCATGTATAGGAGAGAAAGAGAGAAAAAAAGAAGAAAATAAAATAAAGAAAATACAATATGCTTCCAACTACACTTTGACTTTATCACTGCTCTTTCTGAAGATGGGTTGCATGTTTCATGTTGAGTCCTTTGGAATTGTGATTGTTGATTGTATTGTTCAGAATTCCTAAGTCTTTTGACACTTGTTTATTTTTATAAATTGTTCTTTTGGAACTATAAAGACTGAATGCTGTGTTCACTTTTTAAAAATTTTTTCTTCTGTTTTTTTTTTCCTCTCATGCTTTTCCCCTTTTGTTCTGATTTTTCTCTTCCAATATAAAGGAAATATATTAAAAAAAATATATGTATATAACCAAAAATGTTGCTTTTATATGTAACTGGGGAAAATAAAAATTTGAAAAATTAATAAACTATTTAGTTGTGCTATAAAAAATTGTCCTCTTGGTTCTGGTCATTTCCCTTTGCATTTGTTCATAAAAAGTCTCCCTAGGTTTTTCTGAAACTAGAACTTTTCTTTTTTCTTTATTTAACCAGAATAATAGTATTCTACTACATTCATATCTTGTTCAACCCTTCCCCACTTTATGAGCACCCCCTTTAGTTTTTAATTCCTTACTTCTATGTGAAGAACCCCTCTAAACATTTTTGTACATGTGGCCTTTTCTTCTTTCTCTGATTTTGTTACTATTTAGTGTTAGGAGTGGTACGACTGGATCAAAACACATGCTATATATACTTCTCTCTAGAGTTCTTGAGTCTGACATGATTGTATTCTCTTTCCCCTTCTCAAACTTACTCCTCCAGTTTCAGTATTTGCCCACATCCATCTTTTAGCCCAATAATATCCAGCCCACCTCTCTACCCAGTGATGACTTGCTGTGATACTTACCTCGAGGACAGTAGAAGCCAGGTGGGCAGGGATATTTACTATAGTCATTAATATTTTCAGGGCAGAAATAGCCAGCCGGACAAGTAAAGCAGGCTTCTTGACCAGAGAGGTTGTTGTAGGTGCCAGCCAGGCAGGGCTGGGGGAGGCTGGACCCTATGGGGCAGAAGTGGCCCACAGGGCAGGGACCTCCTTGTTCAGAGAGTCCTGGTTTTAGAAGGAAGAGGTAAAATTAGACTTCTAAGCTGGTTAGTAAGTATTTCCACTTACTTTAATTAATTAAATTAATTAATTTTTCAAACAAAATGAATGGTCAGTATTTAAGTAAAAGGAAATTTTTGTGTTCTGACTGAATGATTTAATGGAGAGTATTGAAAAGGATGGTAGATAGGAGACATGGATTCTAACTCAAGCTCTTCAGACTAACCAGATGTGTGACCTTAGACAAGTCACTCAATATGTGTGGGCCTAAGTTTCTTTATCTGGAATATGAGTGGGGTATCAGATTCAACAATTTGATGCAATATTAAAATTATGTGCAAGGCACTGTACTTGGTACTGATGCTAAAAAGGCAAAAAAAAAAA
>JAJPUD010023129.1:7767-20425 GCA_023553655.1 Myrmecobius fasciatus | reverse complement strand
CAAAAACTAGGAGAGGGGGATTGTCTGAACTGGGAGAAGGGTCTCCTTAGAGGAGACCATAGGAGAGAAGAGTGTTTGTGGATGGGGAGACAAATGGAAGGCTCTAGTTCCTTCCCCGTCCCCTTCCCCTTAATCTAAGGGGAGGAGGTTCGTTCCCTGTATATCAGGACTAATTTCTTCTCCTAACTCAGCCCACAAACACTGCCCATGTCCAGAGGGAGGTAGGAAAGGGACATGGGAATCTGGAGATGGGGGAGAGATCAGACTCTCCCAGAAGCTCAGGAGACCCCTCCACATACACTATTCCTCCTCTATAAGGAGCCAGGTGGTGGCAGATGGGGGAAGGGCCCTCCTTAGGGCCCCCAAAGACCCCAGAACAATTTTGCTCCAGCTTCAGGAGGCTTCATGGCTTGGTGTGACCTCCAGGTCTAAGGGTATTGGTCCTCTCCAGTGACCCTGATCCCCAGAAGCATCTTCCCCTCCCACGCACCCCTACTCCAAGGCTCTGGCTCCATGTCCTGGACACACATATAAATATTTGGACACTCCAGGAGCCACAGGACTCTATGAGCACGAACATCTGTCTACAGCTGAAGAAGTCATTGGAGAGTGGGGGAGGAAGGGGGTAAATCTGTCATTCACCTTGACTTTGACCTTTACCAGATGGAAAGGAGAGACTCTCCACATGGCCCTTGGACTGAATGATTGTCACCCCAAATATGGACTCGGCGATTCTTTCACCTTAGAATCCTTGCCCTTCCGCAACTGAGAAAGGGAAGCTAACCCCTCCCCCTTGCTTCCACTTCCCACTCCCAGAGGGTCCCAAGCATCCCTACCTGACCGAGAGGGTAAAGTCACCGGGGTTGCTTTTGCTTGGCCGGGCCAGAAAGCTGCCATGTACACCTCGGGTGAGAAGGAGCTTCTCAGCCTCCAGCCCACTGATGTTGGGGTGAAACCACCTGAGGAAATAAGAGATGGAGCACACAGTCAGCCCTGCCCAGCTTGGACTCCAATAGGGCAATGGGGGCCCTGATCTTCTAGCTATAGGATGGCCATGAACCACGTGTCCAACATCTGGGGATCTGGTCCCGATTGGCCTCCCTTTACCCCCAACACACAAGGAAATGAGTGAGTCCCCCAAGTCCCCCCACACACACACCTGGCTACTCAATGGCCTCCTCATTGCTCCCAAAATACATTGGGAATTAAAGCCCCCCACCCCATATTTTCCAGCACACACCTGGATACTCAATCATCTCACTGCTCCCAAAATACATTGGGAATTATAAAGGCCTCCACATATTCCCTCACTACACATCTGAATACTTTTTGACTGCCTTATTGACCCCAACATAAATTGGGAATTGAAGCTCCCCTTATATATTCCAACACACATTGCTCCCAAAATACATTGAGAATTAAAGCCCCCTCCCCATATTACCCACACACACCTGGATACTCAATGCTTTCATTGTTCCTAATACACTGGGATTTATAAAGGCCCCCCACATATTCCCCCAATACACATCTGAATACTTTTTGACTCCCTCATTGACCCCAACATAAATTGGGAATTGAAGCTCCCCTTACATACTCCAATACACACCTGGATATTCAGTGATCTCATTGTTCCCAAAATACATCGAGAATTAAAGATCCCCTATATCCCCCCAAAATACACCTGGATACTTAGTAACCCCCTCATTATCCCAGCATACATTGGGAATTAAAGCCCCACCGTATCTTCCAACACACACCTGGATATTGCCTTCCCTATACCCAACTACACGTTAGGACCTGAGAGTCCCATACTCCTCCAACTTCCATATTCACCTGGATGCTGACCTCCTTTTCCCATTACCATAACCTTCAGTAAATACATTTAGAGAATGAGGTCCCTTGTTTTGTTCCAAAACTATGTATCTTCCCTTCTCTCAGTGTTCCCAGGGGGAGATTAGGGGAGGAGCTAGAGTAGGGGGAACCCTTTGGTCCCCCAGGCTACAGGCAAAGGGATTTGCTTTCAGCCTGGCAGCCCTCAGAGCAGAGTCTCTTTTGGACAAGAATTCTTAAATTTTGCTGTACCATGGATCTCTTAGGCTGTCTGGAGAAATCTATGGAAACCTCAGAATCATATTTTAAAATTATCATTTACATAGGCTTGCAAAGGATGCTGGTCATATTAAAATAGAATTCTCAAAGTATTTTTTTCAGAAAAAGTTCACTGATACCAATTTAAGAACCCCTGCTTTTGGAAATCTTTCCCTGAGCCCTTCCAGACATGACCTGGTAGGGAGCAGAAAGTGAAGGATGTGGTAGAAACCTGGCTGGAGCAGGTGCTGATTCCTCAGTGGTGAGCTCCCAACTTTCCCAGGAAAAGCTAAACTTTGACAGCTAGCTAGAGAAAGATCAATGACTTGTGGATTCTATCCCCAACACCTAGGAAAAGTGAATGGAGAAGCCATCATAGACTTTTGCAATAGCCTTCTCATTGATAATCTTGCCTCCAGTCCATTTCCAGTCCAATTCATCCTCCATTTTCCTTGGTCCAAGTGCTCACTCCTGACTCTCCTAGTCAATAAATCCCATGGGCTCTTTATTAATTAGCTCCAGGATGAAATACAAACGCCTCTCTTCTCTATCACAACCTGACCCAACCTCCGTTTCCAGCTTTATTTCATATCATTCCACTTCAAATGCAGCCTTCTTCCAGATTCTTTACATGTGACCCCTTCATCTCCTATCTCCATGCACTGACAGTACCCCCTTCCCATGCCTGTACCACCCTGCTGAGAAGCTTTAGCTCCTCAGCTCCAACATCACCTCATTTACCAAGTGATCCTTCCTCTGCTCCCCACTGGACCTAAACCTTTCTGGGCAGCTACCATGTAATTGTTTTTCATATACAATTACACGTATTTGTTGCCTGCCTCAAAAGGGTGGAAGCTGCCTGAAGGCAAGGAGTCTTTTTGTTTTTTTACTTTGTAAACTCCATACCACTTAAGAGTGCCCAGGAAGTAATTAATTAACAGGTGGATTTGCTTTGATGGATTTGTTCACCTCCCCCATCACCCTCATGTTGCCCAGGTCTGTGCTTGTAACACTGTAACCTATGATAGACAATTATCTGGCAACTGAAACATTGTAACCTCCACGCAGGGTAATTCAGAAGAAAGGCCCCCACTGGAGAACTCCCAGAATCTGTTTGGGTCTAAGATGAGAGGAGATAAACATCATCCTCTGGGCCCTCAACATTTTAAAGGACTGTTGAATGTCTCTGGGAGAAGGGAATGTTCATGATTATGTGATCCAGCCCCCACATACCAGAATTAAGAGCCAGACAGGGCATTGGAAACATGAAGCCTTCACTTACAATAATAATTTACATAACATTCTGAAGTTTGCAAACCACTACATTAATTATCTCATTTGATACAATAATCCTGTTAGGTAGGTGCTATTATTATTTTGACTTTACAGATAAAGAAACTGAGGCTGAAAGAAATGGACTTGCCCAGGGTCACACAGCTATTAAGCAAGATTTGAACTCAGCTCTTCTTTCTCTATGCAATCTAGGAGTTTCACACAGATTTACAGAAGAAAAGCACCCATGAGGTCAATTAGTCCAACCCTCTTTTACAAATGAGGAAAACTGAGTCTCATGGAAATAGTGACTTGCTCAAAGCCCCACAGGTGGCAAAACAAAGAGTCAGGATTCAAGGTCCTTGGGTTCCAAACCCACTGATCCTTTCTCTGCTCTCCATTGAGGACCCTGCTAAGCTAAGGGGGAGAAGGGAAGTGGTTGGTCCAAGGAGCTTGAGGGTCTATGGGAAGATCAGTGGCTGTAGATCCAATTCAATTCTAGCTTGACCACTTTTCAAAGGATGGGGAAAGTCTTTATGCTTTGCAAAATCCTATTCAATTCAAAATGTCTGTGTACCTACCTGCCTGGGCACAGCACCACAAAAGGAACCACCCAACAAAACACAGCTTTGAGAAAGAATCTGCTAGGGCTGAGGGTGGGACCTGAGCTGGGCTGGGTCCTACAAGCCCTCTCTTTGCAGGGCATGATGGGGGTCACAGAGGTCTTAGCTCAGGTTGAGAAATATTGGCTCTGCCAGTAACAACGCCCTTCCCTTCTAGCACTGAGGTTTCTGCCCACCCTTAGAGGGCAAGGGGGATTGGAGATCCCTGGAAGGGATCACTGAGGTCATCTGGGCCAACTGACTCATCTTCCAAATAAGAAAATTAAGGGCCAGGGGAGTGATATGACTTGTCCATGGTCACACAGGGAGGATTCAAATCCAAGTCTTCTGATTTCAAATGAAGAAGTGGGGAGGGGAGAAGAAGGAGAGAGACAGAGACAGAAGGAGATGTGAAAGATGGAAACACAGAATGTTTCCCCCAATACACATCTGAATACTTTTTGACTCCCTCATTGACCCCAACATAAATTGGGAATTGAAGCTCCCCTTACATACTCCAATACACACCTGGATATTCAGTGAGAGTATAGAGATAGAAGAGAGACGGAAACAGGGAGACAGAGAGAGACAAAGATGGAAGAGGAAGGGGGAGAACAAGGACACAGATATCCTAGACAAAGCTGCCACTTTCTTCCCCAACAAGGAAACTCCCTCAATCCCAGTTAAGCTCCCTCTAATAAAACAAAACTCCAAACTGCCTTTTCTCAGTAGAAACCCCACTGTCTCAGGAAAATATCAACTTTTTGAGGGCAGGATGTAATTTTCCTAGTGTCTTCGCACAGTGCCTAGCACATAGTAGGTATTTAATAGTTTCTCAGGATCATAGACTTAAAGCTGAGAGGCCCTTGGAGATCCTCAAGTCCCTCCCTCTCGTTTCACAGAGGAGCAAACTGAGGTAAATAGACTTAAGTGACTTGCCAGGCAGGAGTCACATGGCTTGGGAGTATCTAAGGTGGGCTGGGAACCCAGGCCTTCTGACTGGAAGCCCACAACCCTCTTTGGTACCATTAAACTAAAGGAGAAAATGGCATTGTGCCAAGATCTAGAAGAGATAAAAAAGGAACAGAGAAGGAGAAAGCTAGGGAGGCAGGTTAGGATCGGATCCTGGGGAGCCTTGAATGCCAAGCTGAAGAGTTTGATTTGATCCTACAATCCATGCAGCAATTTTGAGGAGGACAGCAGTTCTTTAGACAGATTACTCTAGTACTAGGCACACGGTAACACCTTAATAAATGTTTGCTGGTACCAAAGGCCACTTCTGTTATGTTTAAGCCTAATAGAACTCTTCTTTCAGGTCATATTTTCAACAGATCCAAAGTCAAATTAAATCCAGTCATTACAAAAATCAGGTGTTTTTCTATTTGTGAAAAATAAAACCAAATCACCTTTCCTCTACATTTACTTGATCTCAAAAGTTAATGAAATTAACTTGAAAAAAATAAAATAAAATAAAGTTAACTTGAATATTCTTTTTCCCCCTGAGGCAATTGGGGTTAAGTGACTTGCCCAGGGTCACACAGCTAGGAAGTGTCATAACTTGAATATTCTAACAAGATTTTCTGTTAGTTCTACAATTTCATTAGTTCACTGGAAATCAACCAAATTTAACCCTAATGATGAATTATATATAACAAAGCTAATCTCACCATAAGAACAGGAAATTTTTTTTTTTTAATGTTTGTTGACTGCCTGAGGCTGGCCATTTAAGCCGGGGTCCTTTGGCAAAGGGAGAGATGGGAGCCAAGGGGTTCAGTTTGGAGATTGTCCCGATAGTCCACGAGAAAAGTACCGCAAGTAGGGGATGCAAAAGTGGGCAAGATGGGTAGATTCAAGAGATATTCCAGAGGGGCAGAATGGACACTACTTGGCAGTAGATGAAAGCTAAATGGGCAGAGAGAAAGGTTTCAAGGGAAGAGAGGAGACAGGCAGGCAGAGGCAGACACAGGGATGGAGACAGAGATGAGGGAGAGGGAGAGCTGTTTCCATTTGTCACCCAGACTCCCGCCCTGCCCAGCATCCGCCTCTACTGTGGAAAATGCTGAGCCGAGGGGCTGGCAAGCGAGGCTCTTGGTGAGGGCCTGGCATGGGCCTGGAGTGGAGATGAGGGGGAGGGAACTGGGCCAGAGCTGCGGTTTGGGGGGAACGGGGGGGGCAGCAGGTTGTTTTTTCCTTTGTTAACTTATATTCAGATTTTCCATCACCCCTTCTGAGCACCTCACTCTCAGGGGTGGCCCAGGGCTTATCAAAGCGGAAATCTCCTCTAGGGGCCAGACGGGACCCTGAGTCCCTGTAAGGTTTGTGGCTATCCTGGGTCAGAGTAATTTCAGTCTCTCCCCCTCCTTCTCACCTTCCTCCCACCCAGCCCAGGAAGCAAAGGCACCAGGGAGACTTGATCTGGAAGGAGAAGGGCAAAGGTGTTTGTGGATGACTTTAGGCTGGGCTGGGGAAAACCAGAGACATCTGTCCCTGACCTTGTCACATCAGCATGTCCTGGAGCTGGGAAACTCTGTGTGTGTGTGTGTGTGGGTGTGTGCACTCCCATGTATCCTTCTCTGACTGAGCCCATATCTCCTCCTGCTAAGATGAGGCAGGTCCAAGCCCAGACTTTCTGCCAAACAGAGCTGGCTGCCTCAGTGTCCTTGCTGGAACAAAGTACTGAGAAGAGCTTCTTAGCTCGAATATGGAGCAAGTGGGCCGAAATCCTGACCCTTACACTTACCTGTGTGGCCAATCTCTCTGCATCTTGTTTCCTTTGCTGTCAAATGAGAGTCTGGGAGGCAATGGCCTCCAAGACCCTTCCAGCTGTACTTATGTTCTTATACGTGTATAAGTATCTCTATTTCTCCCGGCCTCAGTTTCCAGTTCCATAAAGTGAGGGACTGGGCCAGAGGGTCTTTAAGGTCCCTACCTGTTCTATATTGATTTATATAAATCATTTAGTCCACCTGGGCGTCAGTTTTCTTGTCTATTAAAGGTTGGCCCCTTCCGGCACTAGATGTGGGGCCTACATCCTGCCCTTCCATCTGCTTCAAGAAATGGTAATATGGCCGTGCGAATGTGCCCAGTGTGGCCCCCAGGATGGTAGCCCTGGTGGGGACCCGGATGTGGTCACAGCTGGCTTTATAGGAATGGGGGTGACATTGCCCAGGACCGAAGGACTTCATTGCTATTGTCATCTCCCTGGCAAAGGAACAGGTGGGCATGGAACTGAGGGCAGGCAGAGCAGCCAGTTGCTTTCCTAAAGCCAGGTTGGGTAGCCCCACCCCTGCCCCCTGGCAGGGCCAACAGACTGTCATTAGGGAAGTGAGACCAGCCACACTGCCCCTCCTGGTCTCATCGCCCCCAGGAAATGAGTCATAGCCCAACAAGTTCAGGGTCCCTGGGCAGCGCCCACCCCCACCCTGGGAGATGAACCCGAGATACTCAGCCCTGAGAGTGACTCAGGCTGTATCAAATGGCCTCTGGGCATTTGAGGGTCCCCACCCCCAGCAGGTACCAGTGCCCCAGCTCTTCCTGAGGTGCCTTCCCCTTTACGGGCCTTGTCCATCCTTCCCCCCCTCCCTCAGTGAACTTGGGGAGAAGGCAGGATTAACATGGCTGCTCCCCTAGTGTTCTCCCAGGACTTATAACACTTCATTCCCCAGATCGCTGGGCAATGTCCCCATAGTCTCTTGTGGCATCTTCCCTTCAAGGGGATGGAAGGAGGGAGGGAAGCCTCAAAGGTCAGCCCACTGTCACCCCTCAAATTTCTCGCACCTAGACTTTGAGCTGGAAGGGAGCAGAATTTGAATCCAGGCCCTCTGCCCCTGAATCTGAATCTCTCTCCAATATATCCCATGGCTTCTCCCTTTCTCACTGAAGGTTTAGGTTCCAGGGCTTCTGTCTAGCCCTTTCACTGAGGGACCTGGGTTCCAATTCCACCTCATCCTCATTACTTCTGGGTGCTCAGACAAACTACTTGACCTCCCTGGGTCTGTTTCCTCATTTGTAAAACCAGGGAATTAGACAAGAGGGCTCTGGGAGTTACTCCAAACTCTAGATTTTGGATCCCATGAGTCCTAAATATTTTCTCTGGAGCTTTTGACCCACGCCCGGAGGCTGAGGCAGTACCAAGAGAGCCTGGGAACACAGATTTAGAGCTAAGAAGGATTTGAGTTCAACTCCACTTCACAGATGAGCAACTGAGTCCCAGCCAGAAAAAATGACATGCTCAGGAACCCACAGACAGTCAGTATTGGATCTGGGGTTCAAATTCGAGCCCCAAGACCCCAAAATTAATGCTTTTCCCACAGCACAAAGTGAGAGGTTCAACCCCATTTCATAGATGAACAATTGAGTCCCAGCCAGGGAAAATGACACGCTCAGAATCATACAGAGTCAATATTGGATCTGGGGTTCAAACTCAAGCCCCGAGACCCCAAAGTTAATGCTCTTCCCATAGTACAAGGTCAGTTGCCTAAAATAATACAATAAGACAGACCGGAGAAAGGTTTGTATATACCTGGGACCTGGCAACTCCTCCCTTAAACTACTAGGTCTTCACCCACTCGTGACACCTGAGGTCCAAGAAGGAACCCTCCCTACCCTGGATCCTTCAAAGCCTCCTCCCTGGCAGCATCATACAAGGGAAGGAGCTTTGGACCAGGGGTCAAAAGCTTCAGATAAAGCTTTGTCCCGGCTAACTGACAAAGGGGATAGAGCGCCCAAAGGAAGACCTGCATTCAAAACTAGGCTCAAACACTTACACTAGCTGTGTGACCCTGGGCAGCCACCTCCTCTCACCTGCCTCAGTTTCCCCATCTGCAATATGCAGACAATAAGACAATAATAGCATTTACCAAGATTGTTACGAGGATCAAATGTGTTCGTATTTGTAAAGTGCTGACTGTGGTTCTCTTGATGACACTGTACAATCATCTCTCTGAGCCTCAGTTTCCACTTCTGTATAATTAGGACCTTGGACTAGATGACCCCGAAGGTCGCTTCTAACGCTAAATCCTTGCACCCTCGGATGCTTTCAGCATTAACCACCCTGGTAGATGGCCGGGCAGTTTGGACCTGGATACAGTCCAAGTGACCGGCTCTGTCCAGTGTCCCGGTGGACAAATGAGAAGCGTTCGCCTCCGAGAGAGTGAGAACAGCCACACCAGTCTAGGGAATGTGGAAAGTCACCCAGGAGGAGGCGCCAGCCAAAGCAGGGAGTAGTGTCTGACGCCCAATTATGGCTTCAGGCTCTGAATGGAAAGGAGTCTCTCATCCCCATAATGTTGGGCTTCGGGCTCTCAGCCTGCGATCAAGCTCATACCAGTCACCTCCTGCAAGGGCTCATGGGGAAACTCAGTTCCTTGGCCAGAGGGGCCCCTCATGCATCCACAAGTCCCCTCTAGGAGTCCCTGGAGGTCCCACAATTGACCTCAACCATCTCCCTGGCACAAGAGATCTGTCCCTTGGCGCTGATGCCCAATGATCCTGGTGATGGCGAGACACCAGAACCCCCAAATCAATCCGTATTTGTCATCAAGACTTTCTGCTCTTCCACCTTCGGCTCCTAGCCATGGTCACGCTGGCACACCCTCGACACAGTCCCTAGGTTAGGATGCTGCCAGGAGACCAGTCCCCAGACTAGATTACTCCTCCCCTCCCAAGTCAAAGAAACCTAGAACATCTGGGGAGCTTCCCTGAGTCTCATTCTTGCTACCCCCATTCCAGAATTAATCAGAAGAGAAAAGCAACCTGACTGCCCACGTCGGGCTTCCCTAGCCCCACCTTGCCAGAGAGGACAATCTCAGTGAGATGGCCCAAAAGCTGGAGTAGGAGCCCAGCATCCCCCTTCACTGGGGTTCGCCACCAGCCCCAAGGGCTCCAGGAACTAAGTGCCTTCCAGGCATAATTGGAGAGCCCAGGAAGGGGCCAGCAGGTGCCATGGCTGAGCTGGCGGTCCACGGAGCAGAGTGTCCCTCATGTCCCCACGCCCAGGGTTCTCCCTACCTCACCATGGCCCTGAGCCTCAGAGACACAGCCAGAGACCTCCGTCTGCCTGCCGTCCAGCTCCGAGGCAGACCAAGACGTTAGTCCACAAACCACAGGACACGGAGGGAGCAGAAGCCGGGGGGAGGGAGGAAAGGGGGCGGGGAGTGGGCGCCCTAATCGGGGACTTGGCTGAGCTCTGGCTGGGCGTGTGGCAGCCTGATAGGGGCACAGCCGGGGCCAAGGGGACAGGCCCGAGCTTCTGAGGGAGGAGGGACAGCTGGGGCCCGAGGGCTGGCTGGAGGGCAGTTCCAGGGAGCTGTGCCAAAGGGACCCAGGACATCGAGGCCCAGCCCAACCCATCTTTCCTCCTGGCTGAGCTAGCTCAGCTCAGGATATGGCAAAGGGGAAGGGGGCGGCCGTGCAGGCAGTGGGGAAGCTGTCGTTCTGAACCAAAGGGCATATAGCAATGGTCGGGGAGTTCTCACCGTTGGTTCTGAGTTAGCAGCTCAGGGGGTCTTGGAAAGGATCAGAAACAGCTTCCCAAGGTGCCGAGCTAAGCCCAATGCCCACAGAGCTGGGGCGGACATTAGCCCTCAATTAGTACTGGGGCAGGATTAGGGGAGAGACTGGGAGATCTCAATCCCAAGGAAGCCCACAGCCTTTGATTCTAGGGATCGGGAAGGGACCATCTAGTTCAATGCTCCCATTTTACAAATGGGGGGTTTAAGTGACTTGAGTCATACAGATATTAAGATCTGAACCCAGGCCTTTGGACTCCATAGTCAGCGCTTTTAGTTCTCTAACCCTGTCCCAAGCTGCATTTCACCCTACAGAGGCAGAATGGAGCTCTCCCTAAGATCCTCCTGCTCCTCCACTGCTTGTTTTAGTTTCCTGCTCCCATCAGGAAGTCCTTCCCT
Organism: Myrmecobius fasciatus; assembly: GCA_023553655.1. NCBI lineage: Eukaryota > Metazoa > Chordata > Mammalia > Dasyuromorphia > Myrmecobiidae > Myrmecobius > Myrmecobius fasciatus. Next base: position 9,555 of record JAJPUD010023129.1, on the reverse strand, counting down.
AAGTTTGCCCCAAGACCATCCTGCTGCAGTCTCAATCAGAGGGGGGTGGGAAAAGGGAGACAGAGAGAGACAAAAAGAGATAAGGAGAGAAAGAGCTAGATACAGAAGAGGGTGGGGGGAGAGACAGAGAGAAAGGGACAGAGCCAGAGATAAAGGATGTGGAGAAGGGGAGAAAGAGAACACAAAAAGTGGTAGAGAGAGTGAAAGGAAGAAAGAAAGGGAAAGAGACACAGAGAGAACAGAGACAGAGAGAGAACAGATTTAGGGTAGAGGAGAGAGGGGGAGAGAGAGAGAAACAAAAAGAGAGAACAGAGAAAGAGGGGGAAAGAAGCAGTATTGGGAGAGAAACAGAAACAAAGGAGTAAAGAAACAGAGGAGTAAAGAAAAAGGCAAAGAAATAGAGACAGAGACACTGAGTGGGGGAAGGGAGAGAGAAAGAGAAAAACAGAGACAGACAGACAGAATGGAGAGAGAGAAAGAAATGGGGCCAGGGGAGACATATATCACAGAGAGAAAGAGAGATAGAGGGTAGGAGAGACAGAGAAAGAGACAGAAAGAATGGGGAGACAGGAAGAGAGACAGATGAAGGGAGTCACAGAGAGAGGGAGGAAGGGAGAGACAGAGACAGATCCATAGAGAAACTCCGATGGGCAATAGGAAGGAAGAGAAGGAAATGAGCATTTAATGAGCACCTACTTTCTTCCCAACACCGAGTGCCAATAAACACTTGGCAAATATCATTTTATTGTCACAACAACTCAGGGAGGAACTATTGTAAGCCCCATTGTACAGTTGGAAAAAAAAAAAAAATCAAGCCAGACCTAAATGACTTGTCCAGGGTCATAGTTAGGAAGTATCTGAGACAGAATTTGAACTCAGGTTTTCCTGACCCCAAACCGTATTCTGTGCACCACAACAGACAAAGACAGAGACAGAGTAGAGATGCCCAAGTGTCCAGAGGCTCTGGCTCCTGCTTCCACAGCTTTCCTCTCCCATCATTCCCCAGGTCTCATTGTCCCCAGGCACTTCTGCCCTGATCCAGGAAACCCTTGCTGAGCCTGTGGCAGAGCTGTCCAGGAGTCTGTGCCCCTGACAGGGGCCAAGCACTTCCATTAGACCCACTGATGATTAGAGCTGTGGGGGAGCCCTCAGATGGCAACCTCGGGTTCAATGTCCTCATTACAGATGGGAAATCTGAAGGCCAGGGCTCAGGTGGAGTTGGACAGGTGTGCATGGGAAGCCGGGTTAAGGCAGTGATGAGATCCTGTGATTGGGGGAAGATTTTGAGACATCAAGATTCATTTTCCAGATGTGACTCAGAGCTGGAACTCTAACAGGAAATTGGGAAACCTGGGGGAAATTCACCTGAGCTGGTTGGGGAAACGGGGGCAATCTATTTCCCAGAGAATATGGTTCTTGACTTTTGGGGGGTCGTGAAGACTACAAGAGCCCCTCTCCTGGCCCTCCAATCCTCTAGCCCCACCCACTGTGGTTCTGCTCACAGAAATCGAATGATTTGTCCAAGGTCACACAACTAGACAAAGCAGAATTTGAATGGAGTACCACTTCCCCAAAATTGGGGGCATCGTCTTCTATCCTGCCATAAGCTCAGTGGAATAATTTTAAGAAGAGACTCCTCAGCTTGGTCTTGGGGGAATGGATCAGGCTCAGGGCTGCCTGGAGGCAGAAGCATGGCTGAACCAGCTTCTCCAGCTGCCCGACTGCAGGGTAAGGGAAAGGTAAGGCAGAGGAGAGGAGGATCAGGGCGGGGGGGGGGGGGGGGGGGGG